>PQWD01001067.1:0-141401 GCA_019425675.1 Leucinodes orbonalis
TTGTCGGTAACAGTACTTTTTACAACTCAGACAGAATTAATTCTATTTACAATTGCCTAGTACAAACATAATTCAGACCTATAGGGCTGCCATAAAAATGAGACTTCCTTATTAAATCCCTTGCTATGTTTAATATTAATATTTTAAAACAGAAAGTAAATGGATTTTATAGAAATAAAAATAAAAGGTGAAAATACAATTTATGGCAATTTTGCTATACTTTTCAATAAACGCAACATTCAGTTGAGTTATTGTAAAAAGTCCCGACACGATCCCAAAACAAAAGAGTGACATCATAAATATGGACCCAATCCAATGAAGTGTTATCCGGAAAGTTTTCATGATAACGGAGATATTATTTGACTAATATGTCTGTTATGAAGAGGTTCTTGTTAATATACACAGAAATCATAACTACTGTGGTAACGACAACCCTGCCCTTTACATATTACCGGCTAGCCGGGCCTGGCCCTTCGTATCCGGTCGCGCCCGTCTGCTCCGCTAATGCCGAAGGGTTACAAAGCCTCATTGTTGCCTTTATATTTATTCGATACCTACTTGCTTTTTAACAGGTACATTTTGGACGTCGCTTTTGTATGCACCTGTAGGTAGCGTAGTGCAATGTGTGCTGTGAGAGAGTATTTTACTTGAACTTTTGTTTGAAAAGACATGTATATATATAAATGTATAAGTTATATTAAATGATAATATCATTTATATATTTTTTTATAACATACCATTGTGCGTTCAGTACTTAAAACCCTCTTCTTTTTGCTCGTTTTTATGCCGCGACTCGCTTAAATCGATAAAGGTTTTTGCAATTTAGGCCAACTAACTACCTTTACTTTAGAGTATACTTTATTGAATGATCGAAAAAAAAAAACAATTATATTACGCAATTATACACGTATTCCATAAAAACAAAAGACAATACTAACGGAAGTCTTCTACCGAAGCGGTATGGGAAATAGGTATTGGCGGAAACTTCTGCGAACAGCAATCCCGAGTTTTCCTCCCGCGACGAACACAAATAGATGTGATTCATTGAACGTTGCTGCACTGGTGATATCTAGATTCAGTACCTTGTATCCGCAATGGGTTGATCATTAAATAGTAATATACTATAGGTACGACAAGAACGAGAGTTACTAGGCATTTTCGTCTGGATCGTCACTTATTACCAGTTTAGATGGCGGACAAATGCACACCTGTTCCATATAAAACATGAAGGTTATTGGCAAAAGATAAGGCTTCATTGACTACTATTCGCTTAACATTGCAAGATATCAGAAAAAAATAACGAGGGATAAACCTTCGATTTTATGACCGTAGGGATTAATATAGATTCACTTATTTCCTTACTGTTATGACGATTATTATTATTATTATTTAGGTTTGAGGGCTATTCAGGCTTTGCAGACCTGTAGTCACTTCGACCTAGAAGATCTTTTGTGACTCGCACCTCTCTTAGAGTTCATCTAATAGTTGGGCACTTTTTAGGAAGTTTAGGACCCTGCCCAACTTTATAGATTTGATGTCACTTGGGCATAGATAATAATTCCCAAGTGGATATTTCGCTTCCATTGTAGAGGACCACAATTGCAGAGTAGGTGCATTGGTGTCTCTCTCTCTTCCGCGCAGAATCTGCAGGTTTCCGAGTCACTTAGCTTCATTTTGTGAAGGTGACTTTTCAGCTTGCAGTGTCCAGTCAGTGCCCTTACAAGGACCCTGACCTTGGGTTTACTGAGCTGTAGCAGTTCAGAGGTTCGCTTCTTTGAGTAGGCTTTGATTAGCGCTTTTGAGTGAGCTGCCTCTGGTGACTTTAGCCAGTAGTTGACAGAGTCCTCGAGGAGCTGTTATGACGATAGGTATATGATAATGGGACAAACATGTTATTATGCGAATATATAAAAAAAAAAATCAGAAAACATCTTCTAATTTTAAATTACTTATTTAAAAATAGGCCATTCAAAAGATAAATACCTACCACATGTCTCTTTGCAACATGTTCAAACAAACGTTGTTTTTATAACCAGCCCGTTTAGGCATCTGTATTTTTTCTTTTATTCTATTTTTATCAATTGTTTATGGTGAGTAAGGCATGTGCGGCACGAAGCGGAATTACAGTCACCTGCGTTATTATAATGCATTTTAACTGTCTTTGGCAAGCGGTCTGAGAATTGTTCACGAGGTCGTGGGTACGAAATTACGAATCCTATGGAATTACATAGTGCAAGCTCCTTTCAAAGTTGTGTGTGGATAATGAAACTAATAACTTAATTTGTGTAAAATGAAATTTTTTTTATTTAATGAGCTCACTCTCACTTCTTTCTTGGACGCAATCTATCCTGGTGGAAGATAAGTTTTCTAAGATGGAACGAGATCAAAGACAACCGCTGTCTCCCATCAGAGGAGACAGTTTCCATTTAAACTGGTGGGAGATTTAAACTTGGTATTTATAAAAAGCCGGTTACCTCTGGTTAGGTAGTTATCAAATTATGTCATTTTTAAATCCACGATTAAAATCTCTTAGCACTGCACAAAAAGGATTAATCGCTCACTATATAGTGTTTTACATTTATGGCTCGCCTTGTTTTTATTAATTCCTTTTTAAAAATATCCATAAAGAGCTCGAGCCATGATGGCAAACATACATTTGGTAAACATATTGACATAAATGTCTAAACTTGTAACTGAACGTGGCTGAAATACTGGCATTCGACAATTTACTTTTTAACATAATATGTAGATCTCCCTCTACAAAATTTCAAAGCTGGATTGTGGAATTCGAAATTCAAAGATTTGATTTGTTCCATTTTTCAAAATATTTGAGACCGAAGGCAGGAATTCTGCAATAATCAGTGAAACTGAACCCATGGGTGAGTGCCAACGGCTTCCAGTCACGACTGAGTCCTGTTATATGACGCACTCTAGGCACAGGGTACTGACCCATTGTTCAATTTATAAGGAGCTTTGCTGCTCCCACATCATAATTTGAGCATGTGGGTGGTGGTAAGGCGATCAGACCTTATGCGTATGATTCTAAATGACTAAGGACTTTTTAAAGAGTAAATCTCTACGTTTAGAAATTCATAAGAATATGTTTTTAAAAAGATCTTTCATAACTTGAAAACAAAGGTTCTTCCAATAATGATTATGGCAAGACTTAATAAAAATATTAATAATCAAACGTAAAATGTATTGTATGTAAAATATGTAATAAATTCCAAACTGTCTTAATTTAACTATTTAAGTGGCACAATGTTCAAGAATTGGCATTCAAAGTGAGAGGTTTAAGACACGTTTATGTCGTGACCCTTCTAAATATTTTTATAACACCATAGATATGAGATAAGTATAATGCGGTCGTGGACCATGACGCTGAAATCACAGGACTTAACATTTTATTTGTGTTTGGAAAAATATTTACATATCTATTTAAAACATGAACCAGTGCTTAAAAACACATCTTTTACACTTATTATAAGTCCCTCTTCATGTAGTTTCTAGTGACCAGATTCCCCGCTTATTAATATAAATCCCATTTCGTTATTCTTAATTAGAAATCCAATTATCAGATATGAATGGTATATTATATGGTATATTACTCAGTAGGCTATTTTACAAGCGCGAACCCATACATTCGTGAACATGGCTACAGCGGACCTAATAGTGCATCCGGCATCCAACCCGTTTTCATCGGACGGTGCAACGACCTTGAGACGTCATCTGTGAACTTATGAACCATTTGATTTCGCGGTGAGGACGGACGTTTGTCTGATGACCTCCTCTCTCTCTCCTTTATAAACATACATTCAACAGAATAAAAATAACAGGTGGTAGACTCGGTACTGAGTCGTTTAGGTAATTACCACCGCAGTGCCAGATATCGTCCCGTGAAACAAGACTGTGTGCACTTTTGTGTTTCGGGATGAGGGCACAGTAGCTAGTGAAATTACCGGGTATAAGACACCTAACATCTGTGATCTCGGGGAACGGGCGCAGTGCTGCATTGATGGAGAATAATAACTGTCTATCGGTTGTTGGTACAATGCCGCTATGTAATGGTTAGGCTGTCATTTATCATGAAGTGTGCGACCTGACATTCCTGTACACTTTATAACATAAAAAAATAATGACCCGAGAATAAAAAATAGATTCATTGTTATAAAGCTTTAAATACCCACGTACTCTTTATCTTTGTTATTAAAATATATTTCATCTAACTGGAATGTGAATCTGCCATATTCATTCGAATTAAACAGAAGTTAATCACGTCCTAAATCATTGTGAAGCGTGACTAATAAAAAAGATTGAACTCCTGTAATTATATCTAGCTTTTATGGCAACACAGCTATCCAAAATGAGCGATGACGTACTGACTCTGTGAATGATGATATTAAATGGCGAGATCAGTTTTTGTAACAAAACCAGTTTTTACAGCATTGAAAACTGTTTGTGCCGTGTTATTTCGCGAGTGCTGTAATTTGTATGTGTTGAATTGCCTTAATAACATTCGTCTACAAGGAAAAGATTCGGTTAATGCTATACGTAGACGTTGTTTTGCAATTGGACGCAATTTGTTAGTCTCTTTTGGTCGAAAATATCACCTTATTTAATCAAAACATTATTACCGAAAAATTAGGTTGACCATAGGATCAACGGCGGTTAAGACAGACGTGTATTTATTTTTTTTCTATTTCGACAGATAAATAAATAAATATCCACTGACATTCACACAACGCCATCTAGCCCTAAAAAACTGATAAACATACTTATGTGCATTTTTTTTGTGAATACATACATTTTATACACAGAAATCACCCAGACCAATACAAACAGACATGTTCATGCACACAAATAAATGTTTGTACTGCCCAGGAATCGAACCCCGATCTCTTGGTGTAGTAGTCAACGTCTCAACCATTACACCAAATGGGTCGTCAGGTAGTCGAAACTCTCTCTTCAACCTATTGCAGTCCACTGCTGGACATAGGTCTCCCCCATTTTGCGCCAGACAGAGTCGAGACTAGCGAAAAGTAAAACGAAGCTTTTGAATGCAAAATAGGAGCAAACTTTAAGTAGATGACATGACATTTTAAATATAAATAAATATCCACTGACATTCACATAGCGCCATCTAGCCCCAAGTTAAGCGTGAAGTCTGTATTTTGGGAATTAAATAACGGATAAACATACTTATATACATTTTTTTTGTTAAAACATACATATTATACATAGATTACACCAGACCATTACAAACTTAGTGTTGCAGTCGACGTCTCAATCATTACACAAATGGGTCGTCAGGTAGTCGAGACTAGCGAAAAGTAAAACGAAATTGCAGCTTTTGAATGCAAATAGGAGCAAACTTTAGGTAGATGACATGACATTTTAAATATTATTTGTTAAAGACTGACGCTCATGATGAATATCTATAATAGTTAGTGAAATTATGGGTAAACCAGCGACATCTGTCGTTTGGGGTGATGACGGGCGCAGGACAGTGTTGAAACTTATTACTACCTCAGTCATTGATTTCTTTTAACACTGCATGTGACATGGGTAGGCGCCTCACTTTTGAAATAATAAAAAATGTTTTCAAATTTAAAAAACTACATGTTAAGTTTACAAATTTAAGAAAAAACATTAATCGTTTCTATTCTGTGGTCTTAATACTAAACCTGTTAATCATCATTAATCTGGGATTGCTTAAGAAAAATAAGTTTGGATAATAAAAAGGTGCGATAAAATGAATGATTTAACGCTTAAGGATTTCGTTAGTAGGGCTCTGGGGCGTTACTAAAAAAATATGTTCGTCAAACTTGTCGAATTGACGTTTACAGGAAGATTTCGTCGCCTGCGTCTCGCGCCGTCATGACGCGGAGCTTACTGTTTGTTTAGTCTCAGATCACTAAGGTTTTTTTGACACTCCAAGATAGATTGACATTCATGTGGTTGTAATGGTTAAGAAGTCGCTACTTCACAAATAGGTCAGGGTTCGATCTCCGTGCTTTACAAACATTTATGCAAATTAACACACTTCTTTCTATGTATATGTTTAAAAAAGGTGTAAGTGTATTTATCCGTGAATGTCCGCGAATATCAATTTATACATTAAGTTTTTGCACACAGTATCTATAATTGTAATAGATCTATATATAAGTCACTCCGATGACTCTGATATACACTGATTTAACATAATTGTTTGATTTAAAACAAGCATAAATGTTGAACAAAATTTAATGATAACTCCTGAGGTAACTGAGACAGGCAATACATGTTGATGCCCATTATGTTTGATACTATAAATACTTAAACTATTAAACACTTATTACATTATGCGAATTGCAGGAAGTCTGCAGATCGCATCGTGTAATAAGTGCTTTAGCCGCGAACAGTTGCACAGCCAGAGCTTTTAATAGGACAGTGTTAACCCACTTGAGCGCGCAATAATTCACTCACGATCGCCAAATCGGTCTCTATCGCGTACACTGGAAACCGGCCAGATGCCTGTTACTCGTCGCATTAACATACAAACTTCTTGCCAAAACTGTTCACTATATCCTTTAATGCAAAGCCTTTAGTATAAACCTAAGTATTTTTTAAAATAAAAACGAAAATATCGAATGAAATGAAGTCTATGTTACTTAATTATCTGCCCAAGTAGGTATTGTAATTACTTTAACATTTTTCCAAATAAAATAGAGGAGATTTTCATCATTCCTACAGCAGCATTCATTTTAGGGTTCGTAGCCAAATGGCAAAAAACGGAATTCTTATAGTCTGTCCGTCCGTCCGAATGTCACACCCTTTTTTCTCCGAAACTATTAGCACAACACTATTCAAACTTTGTAAGTATACGTATTCTGTAAACCGCTATTAGGTTTTAATAAGAAACTTGAAAATATATTATATAGAGCGTCGGTGGCTCAATGGTGTGGACTGTCGCCTTCCTACCGGGAGGGCTGAGGTTCAAATCCCGACACGTACCAATGTGTTTTCGAATTTTCGAAAATATATGTACGTTATCCGATGCTCTTACGGTGAAGGAAAACATCGTGAGGAAACCTTCATGCACACCTGCGAAGAGATTCAAAGGTTGTGTGTGAAGTCGTCCAATCCGCACTGGGCCCGCGTGGACGACTATGGCCTAATCACCCTATACGGGTAGGCTCGTGCCCCTCGGTGGGGACGTTTAATGATGATGATGATGATGATGTTGAAATATATTATTATATTTTGGGGTTCCCCATACTTTAAACTGAGACTCAAATTTTTTCATCGTACCCGCACGTGTGGGGTTTCAATGTGTAGATCTTGAAATATGGTATTGAGGTTTTTAATATCATTTTTTTTTAAATTGAATAGTTTGCGCGAGAGACACTTCCAAAGTTGAAAAAGTGTGACAAGTGTGTGTGTGTGTGTTAAAATTGTAGTAGATGCCTAAGTAAATACAAATAATTATATTTTATGTTACTTGCTGCTGCGGGTAACCCTTCACGGGCGAGTCCGACTCGCGCTTGGCCAATTTTTTAAAACTTAAGTGCTTGCCTATCGATTATTTTTAACAATACTGTTGACATTGAAGCAATGATATACAAATGTTTTAAACGTCGAATAACATTATGTACATTGCCGAAGTCAATGAAGCATGAAATTAAGACATGCGGGACGTTCATGGTATTTCCTTATTATGAAATACCGAATATATCTCTGACAACAGCTTTACCATCTTTATTATTAAATTTTAATATTGATGTTTACTTTATAGTTTACTGGATATAATTGAAACATACATTAGGTTAATATTGTTAATGTTTTTAAAAGTAAAATGTATTGTTGTTGTGCCCTTCAGGGTCACCTGTGAACTATTATTACAAATGGACACCTTTTAACTTTAACTTCATGTGGTATGCAATAAACAATTGAGAATTAAAGTGAGTAAAATATAACGTTAGCTATGATTTTAAATCAGACTGTATTTTTATTTTAGCTTTTTGTCTTTGATATCCGTTGCTCTATTTACAGATTTACGGCTCGGTATGGTCGGTTGAATGCCCTAATAAATTATATTGAGCATTTCATATAACTAAAAGTAGATATCGTCGCCATTGCAATATTGGATTGGAACCCACAAATACAAAAACCCAATTTGTCCATAGCCGATCGGGAAGGCCTGTGCTCTGCAGTGGGAGTTATGGCTGGTTTATATTGAAACTCAGTATGTTGTTAATTTATTTTAATAAAGTCGTGCTTTCCGTTTCTATAAAAAAAAATTGTATAAATAAATAAAATAAATAAATATCTACTGACATTCCACGCGCCATCTAGCCCCAAGTTAAGCGTTAAGCCTGTTTTACGGGTACTAAACACGGATAAACATACATATATACATTTTTTTTGTAAATACATACATATTATACATAGAAAACACCCAGACCATTACAAACATACATGTTCATGCACACAAATGTTTGTATTGCCCGGGGATCGAACCCGGTACCCTTGGTGTTGCGGCCCTCTCAACCGCAACACCAATAGGTCGTCAAGTATAGTCCAATTACAAACCGCAAACAGAATACCAATATGTGGATTAAACTAATAGACATACACATTTTCTCTAATAGAACAGCGAAAAACGTGCTCCGACGTAACCAGAATATATAACAATACCTTATTTGTATTTACAATGACGCGGCAGAAAGTTCCACGATTGGAAAACGGCACGGAAACTTGACTGCTTATTATTTTGAACGCAGATTCCTACAAAGCGACGGAATCCAAATGATGATAATTAAGCGCTCTGGTTAACAAGAGAATTGCCCTTTACACTGCTAGGAAAACCTCAGTAAAAATTAATCATAAGATACCTAAATACGATATACTCGTTAAGGTTCTCCTTCGAATGTAAATCCGATATCCTAATAAGTTCTCTTGTATATATGAATAATCATATATTTTAAGTGGCTAGTTAGTTGATTAACAATAATAATCTTATTTGAGTGTTTCATAAGGGATGTCTGTTACTTGTCATTCAATATTTAAAAAAAATCCAAACCCAAGGTTCTAATAACAAAGGTATTTCTAAGCTAGCTTTTACAATAACTTTCATTCTTGAAATGTATGGAATTAAGTGGAATTAGTACGTACCTAGACTGATATTATAGTCATCATCAGCTCATTAAACGTCCACACCGAGGGGCACGAGCCTACCCGTATAGGGTGATTAGGCCTTAGTCATCCACGCGAGCCCAGTGCGGTTTGGCCGACTTCACGCACAACCTTTGAATCACTTAGCAGGCGTGCGCAGGTTTCCCCACGATGTTTTTCTTCACCGTAATAGCGTCGGATAACGTACATATATTTTCGAAAATTCGAGAACACATTGGTACGTGGCGAGATTTGAAACTCAGACCTCCCGGTAGCAGGGCAACAGTCCACACCATTGAGCCCCCGGCGCTTTGATATTATCGGCACACAACGTATGCTGTTATTGCAATAATAATCTTGCTACTTTGTATGCGGGTTCGTAGGATTATATGACGACTATAAAATATAGATCATCATGAGAAAACTGGAAACTAATGTGAAAATATTCTCGATTTCATTTCACGCCATTTAACTTTCATTGCCATGATCATAAATAATAAATAGTGTATTCAAAACAATCACATTTATCTTTAAACACTTGCGTATAATGATTTTGCAGTAGGTTTATACCATAAGTATTGTTGATGATGCTTATAAGATTTCTAATACACTTGCATTCTTTCTTTACTTATTATTTTCTGAAAGTATAGTCTTTTGGGACTACTAGGGATGTGTGCTTTTACTTCTTTGATAGTTATTCCGCAATATCAAGACTGATGCTCAGTTTTATTTTCATCACAAACTAAATCTGCGGCGGCCACAACGTGAGTGGCCCTCGTGGAGACCTTCGCCGTGGCCTTTCTAACTTGTTTTAATTTATCGCTTCGGGCTGCACCGCGGGCCCGTTGTACCGCCTGTTAAAAATAAACATGTGATTAATGCAGTGGGTACGCAGACGGCGCGTCGCGTCTCCTCCACTACAATCAAATAAACCTCTGTAATGCGCTTGTAGCTATGAACCCATTCAAAGATCGGATGTCAGGCCCAGCCAATTCGGGCGATGACGCAGATCCATAATTGTTAAAGCTATCAATGTTGTATGCATTATTTCCAATTTAACACACGTTGGAGCTTTCTTTATCGCTTTCTCAACCCAAGTAAGTTGCGATAGCTTATCGAAAACGAAATTGGGCGTTGATAATGTTATCGCTGACCCTCAACCCATGTTTAAGCAATAGATGTTATCGATATAAATAAAACCCATTGTACATTATGCAGCAAGTTTTCGAATGAAATTGAGATCTACGTATGTATTAACATAGGCAAAGCCATTATTTTCCTAGATTTCAAAGAGTCGTAAAAGAGCGACCATCTGGGAAGGTTACGTAGATGGAACGTAGTTTTTACGGAGATATTATTGAGGCAAAGTGTTTGATTGCGGCATGAATAGTCAGACGAGGCCGGTGGGGCGCTCGGGCCATGGGAACGACGCATTGTGCCATTCTTCACATCGGAGAAACGTTGCATTACAATAATGCCGATAGGTTTTTCTCATTGTTACTAGTTTCACTACTTGAGATTCTGAAGTGTCTAGGCTTTTTACCGATGCTCCGATCGAACAGGTTTTGTATTGCGGATTGCATGCTGCGTATAGAAATAGCTGTTGCATACAAACTGCATTTTCTTTGGAGCGGATAAAAATAGTCGCTGTAAGTTGACTTGGGACAGTTACGTGCGCTTGATAATATAATCTATAACATAGACATAAAGGGCGACATCCGGAACAATAGCAGTAAAGTCCCTAGAGATTGCAGCACACTGCGGTCCGAGGAGCGCTCACAATGAGCACTCGCCGAACAATGGCATCGGCCTTATTATTTAGCTCAGTACCGTTCGGTCTGATTTTCATTATATATATATTTTTTTTGTTACAGAACATGTAAAGCAATAAGCGACATGGAAGAGGAAAGTGCAACTTGTGTCGGAGAAACCTGCGATTCACCCTCTGTCGGATCCCAGGCAACCGATAATGTTATTAGTGTAAATCTTGAAGAGAACGGGGAGACTACTTGCAGTGATACAGTTATAACAAATGGAAATAATGACAGTGTAAACAGTAAAGATGAAAGTGGCGTGGTACTGGATGCATTTGAAGTGAAGAATGTGCTAGATGTTAAAGAATTGTTAGTTGGGAACGAACTGTGTGAAGGGAATGATGATGTTCGGTCCATTGGAGATCTTGACAGCTTGCCAGCTGGCGACGAGCTGGCTCTGGGCTGCGGGCAGCGACAGTGGCGTAGAAGGATGCGGGCGGGCGCTCAGCAGCGGTGGAGGCTCCAGATCCTGTGCCTCCAGCGTCGTCTCCTGCGGTTCGGGCTGTGGCTCTGAGAGCTCATCGTTGGCTGGAGCCCCGCCGAGACCCCGCCGTCGAGTCAACGTTACCGTAGCTGAGCCAAAACGAAGCTCTCCCATAGGATCATCCACACCGCGACCTGTTACGGCCCCGCGAGGTCCTAACCTAGCCACTCGGGAACGAGCGAGAAGTCGAGAAAAACCAACGCCACCCGAGAAGCCCCGACCACTCACGCCCAAGCCGCGAATCCGTCCGACCGCAGACTTGCCAAACCTAGTGCGGGAGAGTCCAGCGCTTCGCGCCAAACCAACAAAGACTTCCACGGCTAGATGTCGAACTCCAAATTCCCCCTGCGAGGAAAAGCGATGGCCGGCGAACGGACCGCGGTTGGCAACAGTGACGGACGCGAGCGCTACTCGAGTTGCGGCTGACAAGTATGGCACGTTACCACGGAGGAGGAGGGAAGCAGACAATGAGAGTTCTCCGAAACACGAGAGTACACCGCCTACGTCTAGAAGACCTACAGTCACGAGGTCCGCCTCTTCGCGGTCCACGACGAAGACGCGAGTGCGAATATATGCCGAGAAACATCGCAAACCGTGCTGCTGGGGGCAGACATTGAATCGGCGTTTGCGGGAGTTGTGCCAAATATTGAGAAGTAAGTTGATTACCGGAATAACTTTATTGATTTAAATATATTAACTTTTATGGAGGTGTAAAAATTATATTAAAGGCCTATTCACTCGTTTTTTGAATGCCACGGGGTTGTATGTGGCCGGAAACACAGACGCAGGCAGGTCATTCCATTCCATAGCAGTACGCATAATGAAAGAAGACGCAAAACGCTTAGTCCGAATACGGGGAACATCAACTACAAACGGATGAAATTTTGCTGTTCGCCTTGATAACCTGTGGTGAAAGGCCTTTGTAATAGTCCAACCAAATAGATTTTATTATTTATTATGTTATTGAAACATATTTTAAGAGTAGGATATCATAACATTGTTTACAATATATAGCCATCTCACGGCTCTATCGTGATAACCATATTCGTGATAACTTCAATGGTGTCCAGGTTCTGCATTTTTTTGTTTTTATTATATTTTTGTATATTTTTTGACGTTCATAAGTGCTTTTTGTAAGCCTAATTTGAATAAAGAATTTTGAATTTCTGAATTTGCATTGATAGTCACACATGTTGTTCGTTCACAAACTTCTATGCCTCATCCTTTGTCAGAGTTGTTAGGCTACGATCATAGACATCCGAATATACAATGTTTATTCGGATGTCTGTATTGGGAAATCTGTGGCTACAATCAACAAAATCATTTGTGTGACAGCCACGTAGAGGTGACCAAGTGCCACCGCGGTGTCCAAGCGTCTGCTCGCGACGCGGAGACTGCCCGACTCACAGCGGCAGCAGCGTCGGCGGCTGCGAGCGCTGCGGCCGAGCGCGAGCGACGAGAGCTCGCCGAGTCCCAGCTGGCGGCGGAGCGAGCGGCCCGACTGGCTGCCATTGCTGAGCTCGAGCGGAACTCGCAGCGGCTGCTGGAGCTTGCTGGCGCAGGTGAGGATACCATAAGGTGGATTTCAGGAGACGATACGGGATAGGTAGAGCATTCGTAACATTTATTTGTTGATGTTAGTGTGTATCTTAGAACTGTAACATGTATTATCGCCTTAGGTTAAGACCTGTAATAAGCACTTATGAGGTAATAAATAAATAAAGTGGATTTTACCATAAGGCAGTTTACAGACGACAATGCGGGATTGGTAGACCATAAGACAGACTTCCCAAAAAGAAGTTTTACAGACGGCAATGCGGGAGGGTAGATCATAAAGTGAATTTTACCATAAGGTAACTTACAGACGACAATGCGGGATAGGTAGACTCTAAGGCAGACTTCACCATAAGACGGTTTACAGACGAAAATACGGGAGAGGTAGACCGTAAGTGGATTTTACTATAAGGCATTTTACAGACTTCAATGCGGTATTGGTAGACCATCAGGCGGATTTAGCCATAAAGCGGCTTACAGATAACAACGCGGGATGGGTAGACTATAAGGCAGATATAAGATCCGGTTAGAAGGCCCAGTTGGTATTTGAGACATCTGGTGAGGTGGAATTAAGTCTGGAAACAATGTAACGTTTTATAACTCATTGCGGCTACGACGGTAAATATATCATATCCCTGTTCGTAAAATAGGCGCAAAGCCCAGGAAACTCTCCCAATTCTGACCCTGGAACTTATTTTATAGTGTATAATGGCAAATGAGTAGGCGATTCCTGTGATGGTAAGTAATCACGTCACTCGTAGACGCACAACGCAGGTGTTGTTTTACCAGACTAGTCCGATCATACGTGTAGAGGCAGAGGAGATGGTAGAGACCATGCTGAAATGAAATGCACCTACTGGGAATTATAGTGAAGTTCCTCGTACCTCCGAATCAGAATAAACAACAAAAACTCAATAGGTATTTCGACTACTATATGACGGACGCAAAAAAAGAAAATAACAAGAACAATCGGTATTTGTTATAGGCGCTGGCGCGGGAGCCGACGGCTGTCTGCGAGCCTTGGAGGAACAGCTACGCGCGGCCGGCGAACTAGCAGCGAGGCAACGCGCCGAGATCGACACTCTTCGTCAGCACTGCGATAAGATGCACCTGGTGAGTCCTTGGACAACTCTTTATTAATCATTTGAACGCCAGGAATGTGTCTGAAAATATATTGTTTCCGACGCCTTTAGGTGTCATTGGCATTCAAAGGGTCAAAAACACACAGGTATTATAAAACTCAAAAACTCCATTCTATTAAGAGCATGCGTACAAATTGATACATAACTAAGATTATAACAGAGTTTTACTGTATGTGTGATCCTAAATTTATAGTCGAAACGATCAGGACAGGATAATTCTTGGGAAAATATTCCAAAAATTGTATTATTAAATGAACGTTTATCAGACGCTTTTATGGTGAAGGAATATATCGTGAGGAAACCTGCGCACGCCCACGAATAAATTCAAAGGCTACCCACTACCCCCAAATCAAGGAGCGATCGAAAACTACGTTCAGACCAGTGGACTTCAATTGCCTGAGTATCTTGCCGGAGTCTTCATAGTAAAATCAACAGTCGAATCGGTGGTAGATTCAAACAAGTTTTTAACATAATTTTAAAACGATTCAAGTGTCTTGTAAAAACTTTATTGTTTAAAGAAATTTTTGAGTTTGAGTGGCACGATGTCTGCTTAACACTCCCCTAATAGCAGTGGCGTGCATAGAGATTATGATTAGGGTATGCAAAGTGAGTGACACTAATCGCTAAAACAATAAATAATTTACATTTTTGCCAAATTGAGTGCTGTTATTGACAGCAGAACGCCTATGGTTTCAAATCTGTAGAGGAAAATAGCTACATAAGTGGTAAACATTTAATAAGTTGGCAATTTTGTGGGTATCTAGACGCACAGGGTATGCACTGCTTTGCCCACCTATATATATGGAGTGCACACCACTGCCCAATAGCCATAATTAATCAGTATGTTTGGTGATATAGGAGGCTCGTAGTGCTCGGGAGTCTACCCGCACTTTGGAAGCGCGGCTGGCAGAGGCTGAACGCGAGGCGGCCGAGATGCAAGACTTCCTTGCCGCCGAGACCGCCGCTCTGGGAGACTCGCTGCGAGAAGCTGACACTGAGATCGCTAGGCTATCCGCTGATCTTGACAAGAGGTTAGTACTTCAAAAAACTATACAAAAACCACTACGGGCTGATCAGCTTGTTCCATGGTATAATTCCTATCTGAAATCTGGTGGGATGATATTGGCATCCAATCCAACTTTCTGCGTCTCAGACCCATTGTCAAGTCAAGTCAAAATCCATTTATTCAGATTAGGCTTACAAAAAGCACTTACGAGTATGAACGTCAAAAAGAATCCAATAAATACAATTAAAAAAAAAACATTTAAAATACCAAAGTGCTTTAGCACAAAAAATGAATTCAGGTACTTTGAAAAAAGCCCTTCAGTGTTTTGGTCATATTCTAAAATGAGACTTAAGCATTGATCTCTACTCTTAAATTGGTTATAAAGGGCTTGACACACCTTGACTTATATTTATGACCCCGTAAGGGCACAAAAGCTTTTTTAATTTACATCTAAGTTATTGTTGAGTATTGGGTGACGATTTTACAATAATTATATCGCTTAAATATCTTGTAGACTGTAATAACATTTAGTAAAATTTCTTTAAGTTCCTGTTTTCTTTAAGTTTTGTTTTGAATTTGTTATAATTTTTCTCGTTACGTAATTGCTAGGTTATTTATTATAGATTTTTATTGACATATTATATGCACTAAGTGAAGTTACATTAAGGCGAACAGTTGGGACTTATAACCTATTTTCGTACTATGTTCTTGTGTACAGACGCAGCGAATGTCGTCAACTAGTGCGAATGTGCGAACAACGGCGACAGGAGGCACTGGCCTTGGCCGCTCGCGCCCGAGGCGGAGGCGGGGCGGTCCGGGCCTTAGACGCAGTCGCACGGAGACTACGGGCCCTCACCACCGCTGTACGACACGCCTACAGCCTGCCCAGGGACCCGCCGCCTGTCTACCATAACGACGCCTACAGGTAGGTTTTGATGACTGAGTGAATGATGCGCTCAGATTGCTTATCTCGTGGTAAGTGATACGCCTGATGACAGGTACTTTCATTAACCAATTGAACACCGGGAATCCAGTATCGGGAATATAGTAATCAAAACAGAAAATCAATTGTGTCTGGCGCCTTGAGGCGTCTTTGGCGATCAAAGGATTAATGACTTAAAAAAATCTGACATCAATTCTTTTTCTGATCGTTTCACTTTCAATGCTATATTGATAGTAAAATTATCTCAGATGATAACAGCCTTTTAGCCTTTGGAGAAATATGTGGCGTTACTAATAATAAATAGGTTTTTTATATCATTTTGATAAAGTTGATAGTTATGTATATAGGTACATATATATATTTAGTATTTTGTTTTTCTCTTTTTCTTGTTTATATTCATACCCCTTCTCAGCTGTCCTCTTCCATTTTAAGTTGGTCTGAAAGAGATTGCTATTTAGCGATAACGCCGCCAATGTACCAATTTTATGTGCAAAATTTGACATTTGGACTTATATAATTACATATTAAGTTTTATTAACAATATATTTTAAAAGTTTTTTTTTTTAAAGTGTTACTACTGAGTTTCTTGCTGGATTATTTTCAGTGGACAACAACAGTCCGAACCAGTGGTAGCATCAAATTTGACATTCATAAGTGTTTTCTATGGACCTCTCTCTCTCTCTTCAACCTATTGCAGTCCACTGCTGGACATAGGTCTCCCCCATTCTATGGACCTATATTGAATAAATATGTTGTGTGCAATATCTATATATGTTTATACATATGTTATTGTTATTGCAGCCGAAGCGATAGCGGTGAAGCACTGTCCCCCGAGGACGACACGCGTGGCGGACTCCTCGCTGCAGTGGCTCGCGCTTTACGTTCCGTGCCGCATTCGCAGTTGCCATTACCTGCCGCCAACCCCGTAACCATTGCAAACGGCGACGACGACCGATCGCGCGTCTCCGACGACAATGACAACTCCGCGGACCTGCTAGATTCGGAGACGGAGCCGTGTCTTGTAACAGATCCAGGTGTGTGGGATGATAGTATTCGTTCAGAGTTCAGGTGTGGCTTGGAAGCCAGCAGTCCACACCTGAAGCTGCACCCTCCACATCGTGGACGATGTGGAGGATACAGGTTCAAATCCCGCCACGTACCAATAAGTTTTCGAATTTTCTAAATTAGATGTACGGTTAGCCGACGCTCTTATGGTGAAGGAAAACGTCGTTAGGAAACCTGCACACCTACGAAGAAATTTAAAGGTTGTGCGTGAAGTCGACCAATCCGACACTGGGCCCGCGTGGACGACTAAGGCCTATACACCATATACGGGTAGGCTCGTGCCCCTCGGTAGGGACGTATAATGAGCTGATGATGATGACCCATACTGGTATCCGTTCAAACCTCACGCACCACTAATTTGACAACATTACATAAATCTATAGATGTTATTTAGTAGGTACACTATTGAATCCCTCAAATTTGCTTTTCTCTCTTCAACCTATTGCAGTCCACTGCTGGACATAGGTCTCCCCCATTTTACGCCAGACATAAATTTGCTTTTAATGTGAACAAATAGTTAAATACCCTTAGGGATATGATCTTATAGGTTTATACCATAAAACAGGCCGGTTACTAAACCGGACACTAGTCAGTTGTGGTATATTTTTTTTTATTTGGGTAAAAAAACAATGTAGAACAATATTTGCTTACAAATTACATGAAAAAAGTGCTATTTCCACACCAACATCATTTTCCACAGATTAATAAATACATAGTGAATAGGCAACAACTACTTAAAACACACTGATTCTACACAAATTGTACACAAAAGATGAAATGGTGACATAATACTGTGAAATCGTTGCATAGTAGTAGGTTGCATAATGGTAGGTAGTATTGTATTAAGTATATAAATATAGGGTTTATCGCTTCAGAGTGCGCAGAGGTGGTGGTCGGGGGCGGAGGGCGCCGGCGCTTGGAGTGGGGACGACCTCTCGCCCGAACGGGACATCGCCGACGACGGGGACAGAGGTGAGCTATTATTGTTCTGGTCCACTTTTCACTTTGGTGCAGTAGGCCTTTACAGATTTAGCGGGCTAATGGCAAGCGCAGATGACTCAGCATAAGAGAAGTGAATATCACATAGGAACACTGATGTAAACGCAACAAGGATACGTTATATCGTTGTTCCCGTCTGCTGTTTTAATGTGGTGGTCGTTAACATTCATCTATATTAGGCCCGCGTGTTAATTATGGCCCAATTTATTTTTTAAATTAGGCCGTAACTACCACGCGGTAACAATTGATTTAGATTGATATTTCGATTTTTATAAATATCAATCTTTATTTTCAAATATCGCCGCATATCTTTGCTGCATGGGAAAGCCTATACCCTACAGTGGGGTGATATAAATCAATGATGTTGTGAACCCAGATGGCGAGTCGGAAGTGTCGGAGCGCGACTCCCTCCGTCAGCTGTCAGCGGCGATCGCGGCCCGCCAACGGTCCGAGGCGGAAGACGAACGCGGACCTTTACTGGAGCGGGCCGTGGCACTCGACACCGTTTGTCGGAGTTGTAGAAAAAAAAGAAAGGGCCCTAAATACCACGCGGCGTATATAATTTATTAACATTGATATTTAGATGTTTATAAATATCAATCTAAATTGAAATCGTTATTTATTAAATTACAAAAGCGTTAGTTGCTCATTGGTGTGGACTGTTGCTTACACATCTGTAGAGTGGAGTTTCTAATCCGCCCGTACCAATGTCTTTTCGAATTAAATGTACAATTTCCGACGCTCGACGGTAAAGGAAATTATCGTGAGGAAACCTGCGCACGCCTACGAAAATTCAAAGGTTGTGTGGCCAATCCTTTCTTGTTTGGTTTCAATTCAATCTTTGTGTGTGGGAAAGCGTATCCTACAGTGGGGCGATATAAACCAATGTTGTAAACACAGATGGCGAGTCGGAAGTGTCGGAGCGCGACTCCCTCCGTCAGCTGTCAGCGGCGATCGCGGCCCGCCAACGGTCCGAGGCGGAAGACGAACGCGGACCGTTGCTGGAGCGGGCCGTGGCACTCGACAACCGTTTGTCGGAATTAGTGCGGGCGTTGTCCACCGCCGCCATTGCTGCGGCATCAGACCCACCGGCTTTGGCGCTTGCACATGCACTCAAGTACGTATGATTTTTTTCTTATATTATTAGTATACAGGACGGAAATTGAGGGTCCAATTTTCCGGACTGCTCATCACGATTATGCCTTTTAGCCGTTTTTTGGCGTGCCATAAGTGCGTGCCGTAAGTGTCGTTCTAGAATAGACTTATTTAGTCACGAGCGGCATTGCTCTCTCCGAATAGGCGCTGCTTCAATCATCTGAAAAGATGTATAAGGCCTGATGATGATGATGTACTGGACGGTCAGGACGCTCACTTGATGGTTATTATACGCTGATGACAGAGCGGCATTGAAGGAGGCCAACTGATAAGTTATTCACCGTCAGCACACTGCGCCCGACAAGACGATAGATGCTAAGTCTCTTTTACGGTAGTTTCACTAGCTGCACGATATCTTGTACTGCGGTGGTGCCTACCTAGACTCAGTATCGAGTCTACCACCTAGTAGACTTATAGCAAAGTCAGATAGTTTCTTGCGACACACTCCTATTGACTGGTCTAAAAATGCTTAGTTTACATACAACTATATCACCTAAAAAACATTATTTTGTTGGTAGCCATTTTATATTTTATAATAATTATGTCTGTTAACTTTTCCTGTTTGTTTACTTGCAGAGACAAAATAGACTTGACGGAACGAAACGTTGCCGACGTGGTGGTGAAAAAGCTAGCGGAGCTTGAGGCCAGCAAGAACCTAGTAGAGCAGTACAGGCAGTCCATCGAAGTGAGTACTATTCCTCTACAGTTCTATATAACCTCATTTTTTTAAGTATACTAATTACTAAAAAACAAACTTTTTAATACTTGTACAATTTCGTTTTAACAGGAATTCAGTACATAAAATAAGTACATTATTCTATGTATGTTTTATTCAATGATGAATAGTTTTATACCTGTGATCCAGTTTTAAGATTGACAGAAAGTGAAATTATTGAAGCTTTTTATTAACATGTAGTTTGATAATTGAGAAGTAATGTTTAAGGTTACATTAGCTACTTAGCCCATCACAGAGTGCTTACTACTTAATTTAACTTTGTAGCATTATGTTGTGGTGTGCAGTTAACTTTTACCCCGGAACTTTAGTGTGGGAGTGCCAGGCTTCGGTACGAATGGACCCGTTCGACCGCACGGAAAGCAGCGTGAAATAACGCTTTGGGTTGTGTTTTGCCGAGTGAGGGATCTTACCGGAGACACAATTCTCCACCGTCTCCCTTTTTCCCTTATCCTCTCCCATTATTAAGGTTGGCAATGCACTTCAGATTGCTTCTTCGGAGTTAGGTACGAGTTTCCACAAGCGTGGGTTGCGGTAGCTCTTACCGCCAGGTAAAACGTCTACTCGTTTGCCTACCTATGAAATAAAAGAAAACAATAACTATTAACTGCTATAGAAAATGTTTTAGAGTAGTAAACCTAGAGCGTCGGTGGCTAATTGGTGTGGACTGTTGCTTCCGATCTGGAGGGTACAGGTTCAAATTGCTCCACGTACCGATGCTTTTCGAAACTATATGTACGGTTATCCGACGCTC
The DNA here is from genome assembly GCA_019425675.1 of Leucinodes orbonalis. Taxonomy (NCBI): domain Eukaryota; kingdom Metazoa; phylum Arthropoda; class Insecta; order Lepidoptera; family Crambidae; genus Leucinodes; species Leucinodes orbonalis. The sequence goes on from PQWD01001067.1 coordinate 20,803, forward strand.
TTACGGTGAAGGAAAACATAGTGAGGAAACCTGCACGCTTACGAAGAAATTCAAAGATTATGCGTGACGTTGGCCAATCCGCACTGGGCCCGCGTGGACGACTAAGGTCTATACACCCTATACGGGTAGGCTCGTGCCCCTCGGTGAGGACGTATAATGAGCTGATTACTATGAAACCTACGTTGATGATCTCACGCTATTGTGGTTGTTAGTTCCGTTAACTGGTTTAATGTGAAACAGGTATTTGCACAATTCAGGCCCTGCTTGGCGATCTCGAGTCAAGAATAAAGCGCGCAGGTTACTTACATCATATTGACGCCTCGCACAGCTTGTAGGTGCACTCGCTGTGCTCTCTCAACACGCACACCTTTTTAATACAAATGCCTTATATTTGATCAATGATGCACATTATGATATACAATCTGTTTCAATGTTCACGAAAATATGTACAAATATTGATAAATTTAACAAATACACCATTGAACAAACGTAATACTACTTTTATTTTTTATCAATAAAAATATGCCATGACATGCACAACAATGCATATAGCACACAAGATAATCAATACTTGACTCGATACACACAAAATATATGTAGAAGGGTTTATTTTTATTTCTAAAAATCTATGTTCTTTAATAAACAGTATTGAACAATTGAAAATATTCGTACTTACTATGTATATTTTAAAAATATGTACGCTTCAATGTTGATTGACTCAACTTTGTTTTGTTAGTATATGCTTTCCATATAATCTTGTTGCTTATTATATTTTAAATAAGTACTTACATTTTTATAGAGAGAACACAGCGACCGTTCCGTAGTTCGAATGCTTAGAGCAATGACTAGCGTTACAGCACTCCATAACACTTGTAAATAATTAAATATAAAAAATTGGCACAAAATATAATACAATTTCAAACATTATGTACTTTTACAAAATATACTATTACCTAATATTAACTTAGGTACTTGTAAGTTTTGCTAAAATATGCTTAAATTGTTCCTTGATGTATTTTCCAAATTAACAGCAGTTTTTCATTGTCTACGTTTTCTTTTTGTAGACGCTCAAAAAACAACTGGCTCAGTCAGGTGAAGAAGACGACTTAGAATTAATAGAAGAGGTATGTGTTGCATATATGTACTAAAAATAGTTATTTATTTAAATAGTGATATGATATAACATTCATTTTGATTGATATTAACTAAAGAATTTAAGAACTTTTATAAATGTTGGTTTCATTATATCTATATCTCTTATTTATTTGATCTCGGCTATTATATTGTTGTGTTAGCTCTCTGTTAGAAATGGGAGTTAGAAATGTGGTGACGTTCTTTTTGGGTTATTTTATTGATAAGATTTAGAAAAAGTGTATTTAACCCTGGGGAACACAAGATTGCATTAAATGTGTAGAATAGCTAAATATGACATGACATCAAAAACCACCCGAAAAAAATCTTAGCTATTTTTGCGGGAAGTACTCTATTAATTTTAATTAATTGTAATTTACTCACTTGAAATAAGATATTGATTGACGACCTATCTGGTGAAATGGTTGGGACGTTGGCTACTACACCAAGGGTTTCCGGGTGCGATCCCCGGGCAGTACAAACATTTGTGTATATGAACATGTCTATTTGTATTGGTCTGGGTGTTTTCTATGTATATGTATTTACAAAAAAAAACTTATAAGTTGTTAATACGAGTACCTACGTATTATAGAAAGAAGTGCGTGGCCGCGCCCTCGCACCTTGTTTTAAACAGATAAAGGTCAGTGCGTTGCAGCAGTTTTGTGTTCTTCCTTCACACTCGTTCACTGAGTCCGCATTCATTCCAGTATATAAGTATATTTATCCGTTGTTTAGTACCCATATTTCAGGCTCAATGCTTAATTTGGGTCTAAATAGTGTTGTGTGAATGTCATTGGATATTTATTTATTTTCATGTATGATGTATTTAAAATGTAATTTGTAGTACAAATAAACATAAATGGTACCTATTTATCCATTTTATGTTTAATTGCTTCTGCAGTTGTATATAAAAAAATATTTTATTTTAATTTCATTTGTTTTGCTTTTAATGTATTAATTTTCATTACTTTTAATTTTCATTTGTTTAATTTAATACATATACTATAATTTGTTTTACATACCTATGTGATAATCTCATAAGTATTAGCTTCTAAGAACAATTAATTTAACTGTACTGCTGTGCCCTTGCAGGGTTTATGTGTATACTTAATAATACCTGTGTTGTAAACCGCATCATGCTTGAAATAAATGAATATGTATTTGCAGGAGGTGTCGTCGTGCAGCGAGGAAGAGCGTCGGCTGCGGTACGAAGCCTTGGACGCGCAGTGGGCGTTGCGCACTAGCTCGCTCGCCCGCGCTGGCTCGCGTGCGTCGGGCGCGCGACACCTCGAGGGACTCGCGTTCGCGCTCGCCGGCCGCGCCAAGGCCACGCCTGCCCGCCGCGCTAAACACACTGGCTTAGTACTACGCACTACGAGATACGAATGCTACGGGAAACGCGAAACCACGTCCCTCCCACTATTAGGCCCGTATCAGTACGAGACTCGAGCATTGGTCTTTACTTAGAGTCAGAGAGAGATGCCGATATTATCGTATATAGCGCGATCCCTTTCTAACTCAATTTAAACCTTTGACCACCAGTGATGCCTTAAATCCCAAACAATACATTTTCTATTGTGTCTGGTTTCCCAGCGTTCATGGGTTTATTAAAGATCAACGTTGAATCTCGTGCATGATATGGATCTTAGATAAACAATAAACTAGATGCACAATCACACTCAAAGTGTCCGCGACAAAATTCTGCCAATCGCGTCGGTTGGGTAATTTCAATCATAATCACGTCGCTCGCTATATGTCATAGTGACGGTTGTATGCTCGTGGTTTTAAGTTTGTACGCTTTAATGACGCGTTATGGGAATAATTTGAATGAATAATAATAATCTCGTAAATATATCAATAAATCAACGTATGTGTCAAGCGGCTCGGACATTTTTTGTTGATATTTCTTCGTGATCGCGTCTAGTTAGTTTATTATCTAAGCTTCCGCTCAAGCTACTCAGATGTATCTGAGCGCTACAAAGCTATGATATATCGACATTGAAAGCTCACTAATGCTGCATAGAACTGTGCTATTTACTGTATCGCTAGGTATGCTACGAGATGTTGGCACGCCACCAATGCCGCGACATAAAACTATTCAGCTAACTAAAACCTACTATACTACGAGGTATCGACGTAGCCTCTTTCCTATGCTGTCTGGCACACCACGGCGTAGTACTACCAGTTACTATCCTAGACGTTACAAATTCTACGAGGTATTGACGTTGCCACGCCATACTTAGCTACATCACGGAGTAAAACTGCGCAGCTACTGTCACCACCGATGTAAACAACGCCTATTATTTCTCTACACACTGTGGTATATGGCAAATACTGTATACATCGTGCAAAATCGCGCCAAACAACACCGACGGAAACTCGCAGCGGCTGCGGTAAGCGAGAAAAATTCGGGTTTGCTTTTGCGCTGGTCGCGGCCCCACGCCCAAGACTACGCCTACGTTACGATTTACGACATACTGCAGCCTTCAGTGACGACTGTTTTAACAAAACTTGCAGTTCCAAATATAATTATTACACTCATGCTGCTTAAACTCTTTGACGTCCAAGGACGCCTTTAGACGCCAGACACAATACATTTTCTATTGTGTCTGGATTTCCGGCGTTCAATGGGTTACGGGTTACCATTAATTATTAACGCTATGAATAACGTACCCATGCCTAAAGCCACGCCTACGTATTCTGTACTTCACTCCGTGGCTTTTTCGTACGCATGAACTACTTTGCGTCATATAGTATCACGTTATATACCTATATCGCAGCCTCGAACGTAAAGCGACTTTCAACTTCGCATTTCATTAAAAGCGTTTATTTACGTCGTCCTTGTTCAAAACCAACCAAAAGAATAATGCTGTGTAAAATACACACGGTCGTAGATCATTTACGAATGTACGTATTTGAAAGTTTAATATACGTATTACGCGATGTTGCGTAACGCAATGACAAGCACTCGGATTGTATTGTATACGGGACTTAGTCTGCTAGATAGACCCCATAAATTAGTAAACCAATATTGATAATATTATTCAAACTATTTTAGACTAACAAATTTACTTGTTACGGCCAAGCACAAAAGCGCTTCTGGCACCATAATATAGATATGGTTAGCGTGTAAGTAGTTATTATATCTTCCAATGCCTGCGATATCCGATAAGCAGTAATATTTTAAAAAATGCACGATTAAGTTCAACAAACACATTAAAATACTAATATATAGCGCTATCGTTTATAAATGTATTTATTGCCAGATTTGCGAATTGAGCCGCTTAAACAAATGTTATAATGATAAATACAAAAAATACCAAACGAATTTAAATATACGTAATAGCGATGAAAGTTACAAGTCCTATCAAAAACAGCCTTCGCCGTCCGTCCTCGGAAACTCCAGACAGCTTGCCAGTAGAAAAAAATAGAAATTAATTTCCCAACGGTATAACTAGAATAGGGGAAGATAATTTCACGAGATGGAGTAATATATACGCATGGTTTATTTATGTGTTCGAGTTTTGACCCTGTTATTGTAATCGATTGATCTCAACATGCGTGGAAAGTACAAATAGTTTACAATTTTGTCCTTTCCCTGTTGCTTTTTAATGGTCCAATGGAATAATAAACAGATTTTCCTGACACGGTAAGATAATTTGTTTAAATATAATATTAAAAAAAAACAGTGATGTGCTTTTTATTATAAGGTAAATATAATAAAATTTCTTCATTCCTAAATGCATTTAAAATGTCTTAATATTTTTATGTCACTAAAGCTTTATGGTAATCAGAATTATGTATTAAACAAATATTGTTTTCAATCTTTCACTTTTTGAATCAAGTATTTTAAGTGCCATTAGCGCATAAGATGAGTTTAGACTGGTTTTGGGTGTGATTCTATTCGTCATGTTACTTTCCTTAAGTACACTCTTTTTATTATATAACTTTAGTTGCATATTCGACATTTTGATCATCTAGTCAATACCATTCAAGTTATGTAATCGAATGGGGAATTAACTGAGTTTGAAACGCATCTACTAGAGTTCTGATGTATTTTTGAATATTCAATGTTACGTTACCTTTTTAATTTATTTCGATAAATAAAAAAAAGGGTTGCACAAATTTAAATGTATATTACGAAAGTAAACAATTAGGAACACGAATTACTAATTAAAATTTACATAGAAAAATGTAAAAAATGAGACTGATATTGTATTTATGTTGAGATGTTGACGATCATGTGGAAGTTTGTTTACTGGATGTATTATCGATTGTTTGGGAATGTACACATGATATATTCGGGAATGCATACATTTTTATTGAATCACGCTAAAACAATTTATAGGGCTTTTAAGGTAGTACTAGTACAAATGGTTTAACGCTTCGGCCAGCCATAAAGCCGCTTGCTGCAGGTGCTTAACATCGTCATTGTTTAATCTGAGCAGTGACCATATTAATGACCCAAGTCAGTCGATTTTTCATGAAGGTACATTTTGTTATGATAAATCGTCAAATTCGTGTGTAAATAATGTATGTAAATAAAATATTGTGAATCAACGCCGTGTTTCATTTCGTTAATACAATAAAACGCCAACATATTGTTTGAGACATTTATTCAACATACTTCATTAAAATATTATTACAATTTTGAATATGAAGTAATTTCTTTAAGGTGGATATTACTTGACCTAATTAGTATTTTGGTTACACGGTGAAATAATTGAAAAGCACGTGCTACCGATACATAATTTTGTTCAGCAAATGTGATTAATATTGCAAAAATATTTAAACTTCTTCATAAAACCCTTTAACAATGATTTTAGCTATTTTCAGGTAAATTGCGACAATATTGCTCATTATCGTATTTTATTAAATTGTATGATACACTTTCAGACAATTAGGTCAAGGCATCGTTTAAGTTACAACTGAATAATATGAAACAAGATTACACCTTATTTACCAAAAATAATTCTAAAGTTAAATCACTAACAGAAAGTCAAATTACTTGATGCTTTGTGAAATTCGACATCATTCTCATACCTAATTTAAATTATTACCTTGATGTTGTCACGCTACGTCATAATGGTTTGCACATATTTCTAATAAATGCTGATTGATTTTTATAAAGTAATTAAAAATCGTAGTGGCCACTTCTTTTAAATATTTTATTGCACATTAAAAATAGTACAGAATCAGGTTTTCGCCCAAGGACTTGGAGAGATTGTACTCAACTTGTATTGGTTTCAACAAAGTAAAAGTACAACAATTAATTAAATCTTAAACATTATAATACACTGACATATATACATAATTATCAACACCTATATATTAATTACATATACCATGCAATGTTTGTTCATCACCATGCCCCATGGTTACTTCTTGCAATTAACAAATGACTCCAAAGAAGTTTTCAAATAACAGTCGAAATTGTAGTGTCTTCCCACACCAAATATTATTTTCCTGGCAAAAAAAGGTTTTCAAGCTTCAGCATGAAACTACATCCTTTCATGTCCGTATAGATTGTGTGTGTGTAAGTATACCGTCACTACAAAAATGTTAAAAATTAAATTAACTCAGTATTACGACAAGTAAAACAGTGTAACAATTGAATTCTATTATTGTCAATCAGCATTTACTAAAGCGGAAACCCTTCGCTCCCTCAGGAGCCACACGCCCAATGAAATCGTATAACCTAAAAAATATAAATATATCAGTCAGTGGGCTGTCAGCTAAACTATATTTTATTTACCTACAAAATAATTACAGCGAAGTAGCGCAATCCATAGTGGTCCGCCAGCAGAGGTTCGTCTCATTTATCACCTATTCAATAAATTCTTAAATATGTCTTAAATACACCAACTATATCCACTTGTTCGATTTCATGATAATCTTAAATATTATACAACATCAATATAATATCTGATATACAAGTTATGCGAAATGCATTAAGATTTGCTAATGCAATTGCTTGAACAAAGTAATTCATATTTTTAATACATTAAAATACAAGAAAAGCGATTATGAATAAGGAATGAATTAATCGTCACTAGTCCAAGTTGCACCGGTGCCACTGCTTACTATTATTTAACGTGGCTTCCAGAACGTTCCAGTAAAGTCCTTTTCTTTGTCTGTACTCCCAGCCTCACAAAAGCAATAGCTCGTCAGTGCAACAATGATAATGTTATATTCGGTACTTTACGAGACCACAAAACAGTAATGGGTCAAAGAATATAATGGCAAGTTAACCAATATATAGTGCGAATAGACACTATACTACAAATATACTTCCAAGTATTGAAGCTCTAAAGGTCATTTCCATAGGGCTGCCATCGTTTTTAACTACAGTTAATGTAAAAACGATAACAATTTTCCATGTAATTTTACAATAGTTAGGCTTTCCAAATAAAATTATTAATGTGTCTATTTAAATACAGAATTCACCTAGACTTAAGTCACAAGAAACGAACCTTCATCGTGCTTAATGGTGACTAGGAATTTTATTTTTTGTCATTAAGTGAATGGGACGGTCAGTTCGCTCACCTAATGGTAAGTGATACGCCTGACCGTGTCAGATGCAGTGTTAAGGGGTCATTATTTTCCTTCAATACTGGCCCGCACCCATAATACGAAACGATTCTATTTATTTACCACAAAGATAAAAGTGAAGTCACTTCTGAGTGATGTTTAGACATAAATACACCAATTTCCAATACATGCCAGTTTATTATTTAGTGTTCTGATGGGTCAATGAAGCCTGCAATGTCATCTTGTAACGTTTTGTTACACACATTCCCGAGTTCATGTCACTTATTGAAAGAAAGGAACTCTTACCCATTACAACTTAACTATAAAAAAATGTAAGGTCAAGTTTTTGAATATTTATATTTCTTTCCAATGCAGCTATACCATCACATTCCAATGGTAATTTTATTATTCTAGCGGTGAGATCACTCATTTCAACATTAAATAAATGTGTAATGATTGTGAAAGTAATGCCTGCAGTCAAAATCCTTGTAATGTCAGCCGTCTCTAATAAGTACATATTTTACTTTATCATGTTACCAATATATTCAAATACTTTTGAATATCAACTCATATAAAAATGGCTGACTTACCTACATATAGACATATTCAGTCTGACTAAATAACCACTCGGAAATTAAATACGATTGTTTAATACCAAACTTTACATAATCATTAATTCCTTGATGTTCAAAGGAACATTTTAACATTAATCTAATAATTCAATTGGCTAATTAACTGTTATATGAGACAATAAAAACAGTTATATCCATTCACATTGCATCCTTATATCACGTTGTTTTTGTCTAACTACTGAAAACCTAGCGTCAGATATTGCGCTTGGGTTGTTCATATGTTTTATTACAATAATTATTTACATACTTCGATCGATTACTTTCCTGCAAGGATTGTAGTCGCTTTGGAGGCGGATTACACAAATATTTATATACAGTATATGCTCAACATAAATAGTAGGAAATGTGAGACAAATAAATCCGTAGCCTTCTACAACTTTAGTCATAAGTTACCAGCACATATTCAATACTTGTGTAGTATGCCTTAAATAGTTTGTTAACAGTGATTTTCACTGTTTACAAAAATAACGTATAATACAAAATTAACACGCATTAGGTAACAATTTCAGTGAACAATTAAAACGCCTAGGGGAAAGGGGAAATCTTATGATTGATGCCTGTATTGCGTTGCACATGTTTACAAAATATTTAACTTGTAAAACGAGGAAAGTTTATATTGAAAATATAAATGTACTTAAGAAACAAAGAAAACAATTCAAACTTATTCTGTATAAGTTTACAAGTATTAAAATATTTTATTTGTTAGAACTAAAGTATATAATGAAGTTATTTCGGTTATTTATTTTTAAGACCATATAAAACTTACACATGTAAATTCTGTTGTCAAACTAAAACCACTATCCAATAGTGATTTACAATTGAAATACTGTGTTCAAAATTGATAAACATTTAAAATGTAAACAGTGCAATAAAATATTTGTGATGTTAAAAAAATATTATATTCCACGTCATTCAACATATCAGAAATGACATTAATTGTTCACATTAATTTTCGCCCAACGATACTTTGTCTAACAAGTGATGTGTCATCAGTTCATCACTCCTCATTTCTCTGATGTATATTCAAACTGCGGATGTCACTAGCGTCACGGCGATCCACACCGTGGGCTAAACAAGCTGGTACTTGCAATTTCAACTTTATATGAAGGTTGTAGAGTTCAATGTACGCTAGCAACACTGCAAACGCCCCATTAACCATTTAACCGCCGCAGTTGCATTCATCAGACACAATAGATTTTTGGTGTCTTCTAGATTTCTTGATTCACGGCGTTTTTTAACCCTTTGACCGCGAGAGACGCTTTAAAGCGTCATAAACAATAGATTTTTTCTTCGATTTTTTGGCGTTTAAGGGTTATTAGGTCAAGGTTGTCTTTCATATGGCATTCTCGCATCGAGAATCGCGTATCAGTGACATGTAGACCGTTACAATGGGTGGGTACCTGGCGTCTAGGTGGACAAGTAGAGCCGGTGGTAGTCGTTGGCGCCGAACGCGGCGTTGCATTTGGGACACTTCCGCTGGCGCGTCTCGTAGCGAGTGCGCAGGCAATCCCAACAGAACACGTGGAAACATTTCGTCAGCACTGCGTCCTTTCGTTTCACCTGCGCGATTCAAGCAATTGTTATTATGTTAATGTAAATATACGGAGACGTTCACGTACTGAGCAACTGATAAACACACTTTCTTTTTTTAGTAAATAGCAAATGAATTTGTAATACTTCGTATTGGTCTAATCTATCTTTTAGTTTAGATATATTGTGGTGAAAATGGATCTAGCAAGCAAATCCCAAATTTATAGACAATAATTTCACATTACTTTTTGCGGGTTGAATATGTTTTCTGAATGTAATGTATAAAAAGAAAACAAAGTATAATGACCAACACTTAATACTGTTCGTCGCAATTCAATTAAAAAAGGACAAATTAAATAGTTCTTATTTTCTATGATAGAAACAAGTCACTATGATTAATAAATTTTGCCGCAATTCAAATAAAAAACAAATTAAATAGTCATTATTTTGTATGAAATAATAGAGCCACTATGATATAGTATACTTAAGATAAAAGGAAAATCATTGTTACCTTGCAAGACGGACATGTAAGTGTTTCCTTGTACTCTCTTATTTCCTCGAGCAGTACTTCGTCCATGCTGCTGCCTGCTTGCTCCATCTTTTTCATTCTTTCTGCTTTGCGTCGAAGGATCGCCAATTCTTCCTATTGAAAAATATATGCCGTATTTAGTCGACGGATTTCAATAAGTTATTGGTTTGTTATCAGGTTTATTGAAATTAAAACGCATATCTTGGAAGTTAATATTGTTCAAAATATTAAGGGCCTTTTCATGTAAAGCGGGTTTGCATCCACGAGCGGGTCTTACGCAAAGCAAACAATCTATTCCGTGTGGTGCGTGCTGCAAACAGACACATTCGTGTACAGTATTGATACAAAAAGCCATAATTACTTACACTTTTCTCAAAATTAGATTAAAGTGCTTGCTACACACCCAGAACGCGCCACGTTTCACAATATATTGTATGAAACTATGGGACTCGTGCGACACGTATGCGGGTCACACGGAAATCCACAGGATAGGAAAAAGGCCCCTACACTTTACAAATTATATAATCCGTTTGCTGGGGCAAGTCTTGAAGATTTTAGCCCTGACAAATGTATTGTTATTATTACAATAAAAAAAGAACTCACGTGAAGTCTTTTTGTTTTGTACGCCTCTGCTTCTAGAGCACTCGTTTTCTCAGCAACAACCAGCTGCGCTTCTTTCATTTGAGCGTGATATTTTTCTGTAAACAAATCAATGCAAAAGTTTTTATACCAAATGTATGGAGTCAATAGGCTATTAAATCTAGTCTATATAGATTTTTAAATTATGATATTATAAGTGGATTAACAAAATGAATTGTTATATTTAAATTATTTATTTTTCTAAAAAAAATTTACAAAATTTCATACTATAAGTGTCTAGCAATGGTAAAATAGCAATGGCATTATGTAATGACAAATTTTCTTAAAGAGAAATAAGACATTCACATTTTTTCCTGCTCTTTCCTGTTTTAGTTTGACACGGCTTTTATCAGAGGACTCAAAATGGAAATATTCAGCATTCAAAGTCTTTCATCAAATGAAACCAATTCCAAACCAATGCAGCTTAAGAATACAATAAAAAATAAACAATGTAAATGTATAGATCAATATGTCAATGATCAACATTATAGAAGAAAACAAGGACTGCAGTCTTAGTCTTTATATTTTTATCAATAATACTATAATAAGCAGTCTCTGTTCTCCAGTCAATCCATCAGTCTCTTTTTACGTCGAATCTTAGTCATAGTCTTACTGGCCAGTCGAACAACAAAAAGTCCGTCACAAACATCATTTTGATAGTCTACAATACTGTACTTATTTCATTAAAACTATTTTAACTTAGAAGTTAAACTGATGCATATGTAACTCAATTATAATTTCGTTAATCCTAAAAATAAGCTCTCAACCTTACTGCTTAATACGCCACAGGTGCCAGACTGTGCCGTACTAGTATTAACGCAGATCATGTACAACCACAATCTTAGAAATAAACTTATTTCATTTCGTAAACATTTTCGATGTTGGCGTACACAGCTACAAGAGGCGAGTGCTGATTGATCTCAGAATTAACGGGGCATGGTTACCTAAATGCAGCTTGAGATCGGCAGCGGACTGGGCCGACTCGATGGCCTTCCGTTTATGCATCTCCATGGCCTGTTGGCGAAGCAGCAGTTCCTTCTCCACGGCAGACAGCGTCGCCTGTAGAAGACGCTCTTTCTCCTCTAGGCGACGAGCCACCGCTCCCATCGACTCTATCTGCTGGTCGCGTGTCACCACCTGCAAAAAAGTAGCTTGGTTTGACCTTAATCCGACATCAGCTTGAAGTCAAGGAGAACACATCTAACTTAGCCTTCTTCAAATAAATGCGAAAGTTTGTAAGAATTGATGTTTGTTACTCTTTCACGAAAAAGCTACTGAATAGATTTTAATAATACTTTAAAATAATATAGCTTATTATAAATCAGAATAACACATAGGTTACAACTTACATCCTGCACACATGGAGTCGGGGGCACCAACTAGTTACCTTATAGACCTGGTATAAGAGACCTAACATATGTTGCCTCGGTTGACGGGCGCAGTGCGGCACTGATGAAGAATAATAACTGTTTATCAGTTGTTGGCCCCCTTTAATGCCGCTCTGGCATGGTCAGGCGTATCACTTACCATCAGGTGAGCGTTGTGAGCGTTCTGACCGTCCCGTTCACTTCGTAACATAAAAAGACCAAACGAACCTGTTCCTGCAAAAGTTGCTTCTCCTCCCTGAGCAGCTTGTGCAGGGAGTTGGCCTTAATCCGCTCCGACATCAGCTTGAAGTTGGCGTCGTCTTTCTCGCGCAGCTGCTGTATCAGTCGCGAGTTCTGCTCTTGCATATCCTCGAACGCCTGTCCGGTTACTTCCATCTCGTTTAGAAGCGCCTCTTCCTCCTGGATATAACAGTAATAATTTTTTAAAATGATATAGTATATTAGGCGTAAGTGTAGATCAAAAAGCAAAATGACAAGTTAGCAAATTGTCAGCAACGCAAGGAAGAATGTGTCGCAAAAGGACAGATTCCCGTAATGATAGAATCGCGCATTCACAGATTCGCAAAATGTCAAATGAAATAAAAATCATCATGTAATGATTTTTAACACAATTTTTTGAATTATGAGTATTAATAATTTTATTTGGGTATTCATTAAACAAACTTCTATTTTTCGCCAGAAAAAAGTATCTCAGCCACTGATTAAATTAAATGTAAGCCACTGTAAATGTAACGCAGAATGGTGGTTATTTTTTAGCATCTAAATTTGTGGCATTAAAATTTGGCTGCAGATATAGGTAATATCTTAGATGCTTTTTGTAAGCCTAATTTCAATAAATGGATTTTGACTTTGTCTTTGAATATAAACAACCAGCCATATAAGGTCTCCCTCCGATGGGAATTGTACCTGCGATCCGGCGAAGGGTCTCGCGAACGCGTGCAAAGGGTCCGCCGGCGGTCGGGCGCACGACAGCTGCTTCTGCAACTCGTACTTTTGCTCTTCAAGCTGTTTGATCTTACGAAGTGCATCTTCGTCTGCCAACCGCCTTTCGCGCTTGCTTTCCTGTACGCAAAGTCAATATTCACTCATTCAATTTCAATCAAACAACCCGCCTACGTAGGACGCTTGACCGAGGACTTGGGACGCTGGTGGGGGCTGGTTGAGACAAGCGGACGACTGGGATAATATGTCGAATTTCCAAAATTTTAAGTGGCCAGCAAAGAAGGTTATGGTTATTTATTTAATTTACTCATGGCACTCAAGTTAGGGATGTTTTTTCCGTAGCCTTATGGCAAAAAACGGAACTCTTATAGATTCGTCATGTCTGTCTATCCGTCCGTATGTCACACCCAATTTTCTCCGAAACTGTACTACACTGTAGCTTTGTAAGTATGTATATTCTGTGAACCGCTATTAGGTTTTGACATAAAAAACACACAAGAATCATCAAAAAAATTATTTCATTGAACCCACACGTGTGGGGTGTCAATAGCTGTCCCTGTAGCTCTTGAGGTAATATTGAGATTTCTAAATAAGTGAAAAGTTAGCGCGAGAAACACTTCAGGAGTTGAAAAAAGTGTGTCCCCCCCCCCCTCTAACTTCTGAAATGTGGGTCTTATCTCACGATATCTAGTCAGTACTATATTTTTTATACGTCATAAACCGTGAACCACTATTTTCACTTAAATATAAAAACTCAAGTTAGAAAGGAATAGCGCTATATACGAATAATAGCGGCATCCCTTCCTAACTCTATTTAAGCAAAGATCAATGCATGGGTCTCGTTCTAGAATACACGCCTTAGTGGATAAAATAGGGGATGAAAAATAATACTTCTTAACGCGAGCAAACCTAATGAAAAAGCTAATTTATCTTATATATTATAATAATATCGTTATATTACCTGCGCCACCTTAGCCTTCTGTCGGTGGTCGTCCAATTCCTGGCGCGCCTTCCGCTCGGCGGCCATAAGCTGGACCTTGTCGCGTTGCTCTTTGCTAACACCCTTGTACATATCCAACAGCAATTTCAGCTCTTTCTGCTCGTTCACCGCTTTCCTAAACAAAAGGGATAGCCAGGGTTGCTTTTCGGGAAAAAATGACTTTCAAAGTTAGGCCCAATCATATTATGACGCATGAGTCGCAGTTTAAGAAAATGAAACATTATTTTGTATTTATTATATAAATCTAGAAATCGTTTCAATGATGAATTTTTCCATACATTTTCCTTTTTGTTACGAACCGGTTTTCAAAATCTTTATGAAGTTATTTATGTATGATGTTATTTGATTGATCCCCTTGCATATTGTCAAAAATCGGGACGAAAACGATAGGCCGTCGGGACCCGGGACAATGCCTTCGAAATCGGGACTGTCCCGGCAAAATCGGGACGGGTGGCAACTCTAAGGATAGCCGTGAGGATTTTATGTGATAAGGGGCAAACGCACAGACTGCTTATCTAATGGTAAACGTTGCTTATCTAATCAGGTAAACAAACAAAAAACTTTATTCAAATAAATCTGTAACAGATACTTTTGAATCATCAATTGTTATTATTATATTTTTTATGACTCTACCAACGGTTCGGAATAAGTAGGATCTTCGAGAAGAGCTGGCAAATAACTCGATAGTCACTCTTTTAAACTTTTTATATCATTGGTTATAGAGTTTTGTCATTTACCTACACATAACTTTATAATAATTTATTACAAAGATGAGTGTTGCGTCATCAGCGCATCATCGCGGCGCGGGGGCAGGGGACGAGAGCGCTCCCACTGCGAAGTGCGACCACTTATCGTCCGTCCGTCTTGCTTGTCCATGTGTATACTGTATCACATTTTTTGACTAAGTATATTTTCTATTCAGACCAGCGCCTACTTTTACTCCAAAATACACATACGCAACAATGAGGTAGTTTTTATGAACTGTCAAAAAGGAACGTTTCCATTAGTGATATGTGACGTCATTGTTCACTATCATATATTGATCTTATATTTATTAGTTTCATGTATGTATTTAAAAAACAAATACTGCAAATAAACAAAGGGTAGGCAAGTCACTCGCGATAAGTTGTAAGTAAGCTTAAACAAACAATAAACTAACCAGAAGCATTATCTGAATCAAAAAGTTACCCAGCTTAATTCTCCCCATCGCGTCAGTTGGGCAGAATTTTCATTCATAATCACGTTACTCGCTGTAACATAGTAGTATGTCCGTGCTCATGATTTTGTACCCTTTTAATGACGCGTTAAGGTCAACATTTTAATTAATAATTTTATTTCATAAATATAGCATGTTTTAAGCGGTTTGGGCATTTTTTTATTCCTTTGTGATTGTGCATCTAGTTAGTTTCTTGTTTTCATCATCAGCAATTACCACTCGAATTGACCGTTCCTTCAAAAAGTTAGATATCCAGGTACACAGAGGAGCTGGTATCTTGTAGGATGGAAGCTTAGTAATTCGGCCATCATGCCAAACCCTGTCAATTATGCAGAGTTTATGTCATATTATTGTAAATGTTTTCTCTGTTCTCTCATACTTCGTAAAACGATGATGATTCGCCTTAAATACGATTTCATAAACACTTAAGTAGAGACCTAAAGAACTCATATTTAGAGATTCGTATGAGTTAACTCGTCATCATCATCATCATCAGCTCATTAAACGTCCCCACCGAGAGGCACGAGCCTACCCGTATAGGGTGATTAGGCCTTAGTCGTCCACGCGGGCCCAGTGCGGATTGGACGACTTCACACACAACCTTCGAATCTCTTCGCAGGCGTGCATGAAGGTTTCCTCACGATGTTTTCCTTCACCGTAAGAGCGTCGGATAACGTACATATATTTTCAAAAATTCGAAATACATTGGTACGTGTCGGGATTTGAACCTCAGCCCTCCGTAGGAAAGGCGACAGTCCACACACTGAGCCACCGACGCTCATTATTATTAATTGCATTATTAGCATCAAGTTTATTGTTTATTTTCTATTAAATAGGGATGCAAACGAGCATGCAGCTCACCTGATGGAAAGTGTCACCGCCGCCCATGGACATTTGTAACAACTGAGGTCACAGGGAGCGTTACTGGCCCTTTATATAAGAATACACTCTCTTTTTGAACCTTCTTTCTTCTTTTGTTACAATTACAAACTTGTTAAATATGCGTTGATTCACGAATATTTACATCAAAGAAAGGACTATTCCAGCAGTTGACCGTACAAGCAATGTTTTATGAAGACTTAGATAATAATAGACTTATATAGTCTTACTTGAGCTGCTGCTTGAGGTCTTTGATGAGAAGATCCTGCTCCTGTATCTTGGCGCGACCGTGGTCTTTGCTGGCGGCAGGCTTCGTCTCTGGAGCGCCCGCACCTTCGTCACCCTGTGATTGCATATTTTTATTAAACATTTAAACACATGAATAATTTTTACATGTAATTTTACGTATTCTAGAGTCGCTGTATAATGGTGTGGACTGTTGCTTTCCGATCGGGAGGGGCGCAGGTTCAAATTCGCCTCTTTTTGTTTTTGAATTTTCGAAATTATATGTACGTTAGACGCTCAGTAGGTCAACGGTCGATCAAATGAGAAAAAATATTCTCTTTAATTTATAATATAACTTTATTGAGTTTAAACATAACACACAAATAATAGGTAAATCAGCTTATTGACGACCATTTGGTGTTTGGTTGAGACGTCGACTGCACACCAACGGTTCCAGGTTAAATACCGGGCAGTACAACATTTGTGTGCATGAACATGTCTGTTTTATAATGGTCGGGGTGTTTTTCATGTATAATATGTATTTCAAAAAAATGTATCTAAGTATGTTTATCCGTTATTCAGTACCTATAATACAGGCTTCACGCTTAACTTGGGGCTAGATGGCGCTGTGTGAATGTCAGTGGATATTTATTTATCTTAGTTTGACGATGTAAATAGTGAGAACAAAGTATATAAATAATTACTCAGGGTCGGGCTCCTCCTTCTTGACGCGAGAGGGCGGTCGTCGGTGGCTGTGGGGGCGGCGGCTCGCGTCGGTGCTCTTCCATTCCTACGCGCTGAAACACACTTTTATTACTCACATATACTTGGTTACTCTTACCGAGCATCGGTGGTGGACTGGAGGTCACTGGTTTTGGATCTGGACTGTTGATCGGAAGGGTACGGGTTCAAACTCAACGGACAATGTTTTTATTTACGTTTATCCGGCGCTAGGTACTTTAAACACTTTACGGGTAGGCTCGTGCCCCTTTCAAAAGCGAATAGTCATTCCGAAAAAAAAACTTATTATCACAATATCACCATCATCATTACAGCCTTATATCCACTAACTTGATAAACCCCCGACAAATAACATTTTGCGACACCTGAGGTACAGGTTCTGGGCTTTTGGGCTTATTAAAGCAAATAAATTCTTGGATAAGTTTGATGTGGCACATGTTGAGGTTGGATGGGTAATAGTGCAAATCACCACCATTTTATTTGTTTTTTTTTTACCATTTTGTGTTAAATTATTTGTATTAAAATTTTCCTTATTATCTTGGGTTGTGGTGTGTGTGTGTGTGTGTGTGTAATTTTTAATACTTCATTATCATACCTTGTTAAGTTCCTGACTAGTATCCTTATATTTCCTCTTGAACGGTGCACCTCGCCTTTCAACTGCTGATTGTGATTCTGCAACGAGGTGATGAGATGCCTCATCTCCCTATTTATAGGCCCGTCTGCTCATTGGCAGCGAGGTTCTGTTCAAACTCGATGCGTAGCATCTCATACTCTTTCCTCAGTTGGCCGAGCACATCTTCCAATTGGATCATTTCGGCCCTGAGCGCCTTCTGTCTTGATAACTCTTCACTGAAAACAAATGATTTCACAATGAAATTAGTATATATCTGTCGCAGGCATCTGGTTAAATTAGCCATCTAATTGAAAGGCTTAGCCGTTCGTTAAACGCCGGCATTTAATTAAATGGCTGAAGAACAACTAGTCATGTCGTTGACCGCAACGTTTACTATCTGCGCGCGTCACCCGAGACGACAGATGTTACGTCTCTTATACTTGGTAGTTTTAGCTACAGTGCCTTCATATCCTTCAAAGAAGTACAAATACATCTATTTTACGGGATATCTGGCACAGCGGTGGAACCTACCTAGACGACTTAGTATCGAGTCTACCAACTAGTAAATAAACTTGTAATATTTTAATTACCGGTAGTTCGCGAAAACATTGCAACACAAAATAAAATTGATGGCAAGTAGTGAAGTCTTGCCAACAAACAAAAAACCATAAAAAGGTCATCTAAATTTACTTGTAATATTTTAACTACCGGTATTTCGCGTAAACATTGCAACACAAAATAAAATTCATGGCAAGTAATAGTGACTCCTTAGTACGTGGCGGGAGGAGGGCAACAGTCCACACCATTGAGCCACCGACGCTCTTACGGTGAAGGAAAACATCGTGAGGAAACCTGCGCAGGCCTGCGAAGAAATTCAAAGGTTGTGCGTGAAATCGTCCAACCCGCACTGGGCCCGCGTGGATGACTAAGGCCTAATCACCCTATACGGGTAGGCTCGTGCCCCTCGGTGGGGACGTTTAATGAGCTGATGATGATGAATAGTGACTCGCCAGTTAACAAAACCATATAAATTATAAAGTTCATCACCTCCATCATCTCAATCTGTCGCATGTGCAGATTCTTGGCGTTCTGCAACTGAAGCCGCGTCTCGTCGAGCGCCGTCTTCATTTGCATCGACTCGTTGTACAACACCGAGAACTGGCTCTGCAGGCATTTGTACTCGGTAGTCTCTACTATCACAGACTCGGGTAGCTGGCGTATCTGTAAAAGGATCATAAATAAATAAATATCCAATGACATTCATATAGCACTATCTAGTCCCAAACTAGCATTTAGCCTGTAATATGTGTACTAAGCAACTAATATGCATAATTACAAACACCCAGACCAATACAAACAGACATGTTTCATACAATTTAAATATTATTTTCATAAACTGTATTTGTATCTGTTGGATCTGTTATCTAAATAAAGAATATTATTATTTCGAAATCCTTAGATTCACGGNGCGCGTCACCCGAGACGACAGATGTTACGTCTCTTATACTTGGTAGTTTTAGCTACAGTGCCTTCATACCTTCAAAGAAGTACAAAATACATCTATTTTACGGGATATCTGGCACAGCGGTGGAACCTACCTACCTAGACGACTTAGTATAGAGTCTACCAACTAGTAAATAAACTTGTAATATTTTAATTACCGGTAGTTCGCGAAAACATTGCAACACAAAATAAAATTGGTGGCAAGTAGTGAAGTCTTGCCAACAAACAAAAAACCATATAAAGGTGATCTAAATTAACTTGTAATATTTTAACTACCGGTATTTCGCGTAAACATTGCAACACAAAATAAAATTCATGGCAAGTAATAGTGACTCCTTAGTACGTGGCGGGAGGAGGGCAACAGTCCACCATTGAGCCACCGACGCTCTTACGGTGAAGGAAAACATCGTGAGGAAACCTGCGCAGGCCTGCGAAGAAATTCAAAGGTTGTGCGTGAAATCGTCCAACCCGCACTGGGCCCGCGTGGATGACTAAGACCCTATACGGGTAGGCTCGTGCCCCTCGGTGGGGACGTTTAATGAGCTGATGATGATGAATAGTGACTCGCCAGTTAACAAAACCATATAAATTATAAAGTTCATCACCTCCATCATCTCAATCTGTCGCATGTGCAGATTCTTGGCGTTCTGCAACTGAAGCCGCGTCTCGTCGAGCGCCGTCTTCATTTGCATCGACTCGTTGTACAACACCGAGAACTGGCTCTGCAGGCATTTGTACTCGGTAGTCTCTACTATCACAGACTCGGGTAGCTGGCGTATCTGTAAAAGGATCATAAATAAATAAATATCCAATGACATTCATATAGCACTATCTAGTCCCAAACTAGCATTTAGCCTGTAATATGTGTACTAAGCAACTAATATGCATAATTACAAACACCCAGACCAATACAAACAGACATGTTCATACAATTTAAATTATTATTTTCATCAACTGTGTATTTGTATCTGTTGGATCTGTTATCTAAATAAAGAATATTATTATTTCGAAATCCTTAAGATTCACGGGCCCGGTCCTTTGGAAGGCATGTGTGGGGCCGAAGCCAACAGCACAGAGGCCCTTTTCGAAAGTTTAATCTTGTTAGCGTTACACGTGGCGGATGCGATCACATAATGCACAATATAGTACAACCCATGTTGACCCCCGCCAGGTGTTAATTCTATTGCAAATATATGGAAACTACAATACTGGTCTATGGAATTGGATTTTCGTGGACTGGAAATCTGGGCTATGGGAGAGACTACGGACGCCTGTATTATAATCTTACAGAATTTCATAGTAATAAAAACAAAATCCTTACATCCATCTTGAGTTTCTCAACGTCCTTGAGCGTGTCGCGATGTTGCCTGTGCAACCGGTCCAGCTCTGCCAATCGGTTATTGGCCAACTCCCTCTGCTCCTCCAGTTCTGCGGCGACGTCTTCCAGTTTCGCATTGGCTACAGGGTGCGCCACCCCGACGCCCGTACCCACCCCCGCCGTAACCGTCGCCCCCGATTGGTGGTAACTCTTGAGTTTCTCGATCGCCTCCGCTAGGTGGTTCTCTAGTTTGTCGTTGCGAGACCGCACCTGTGTGACAACAGTTGGGTAGTTTGGCGCTGTGGATCTTCTCCACGAAGAGGAGATATTTTATTGGTAAGCAGTTAATTTTAAAAAATCAGTATTGTTTATATCTGCCTACGCTAGCTAAAACTAGCAAAACAATTTATGCTTCAATAAAATATATTAATAATCAAACTATACGATACAAATGTTGCAGTCAAAGTTATAAATGAAATCAGCCTTTTTTGGGACCAAGACTTCATCCCTAGCCATCGTATTTTTTCTGCTAGAATTTATCTGCCAAATTCAGCCTCATCTGCCTCCGTGGTCGTAGATTCGAATCCCGCGGGGATACCGCATAGTGAATGTCACTTTGTGCGATTTTTCCCAGGACATTTCATTAGGACATTGCAGGCTATATCACTAGATTGTCTGAAAGAAAGATGATTTGCGTGCTTCGAGGGACACGCTAAGCCTTCGATCCCAACTACAACGTTAGGATGGTAGTAGTTGGCATATCCAATCCGCCCCGGACCTGTTGGACGGCACAAACTCCCTTTAGCCATACTGAGTATGAAGGAGTGGTATGATGCTAAATGATTAAAAAGGGAAGCCTATGCCAAGTTGATTATTATGAAATGAAAAGGTGTTTATTCAGTTTAGGACCTTACAGAACACTTATTTATTTAGGACAGCCAACAAAACAAACACCATACAATCATAAACTTAAATCTATAAATACATGACTGTAGTGTTGCCTTATTTAAAGGCTGCCACGGAATGCACAACTTAATAATGAGTCGTTGGAACAGAACGCTTAAAATCGTTACAATATAAAATTTACATTTACATTATTTTACTTATTACTGGCTACTTATGAATGTCAAATGAAGCTACCACTGGTTCGGATGGTAGTTCTCTACATTTTAAGTTTAATTAAGCGTTTGTACCTTCATCAGCTCATACTGCAGATCGTCAATCTGGTTCTTGAGCTCCGCGTTCTCAGTGTCGCGACTGTTCACCGCGTCCTGTCGCTGCGCCACTCGCAACGTCATCGCGTGATGCGCCTCGTGCAATGTGGTGCATAGCGCTTGCAACCTTCGGTTCTCCGCAGTCACTTCTTCGTTTGTCGCGCGGATCACCTCGTCCAATGATGGTGCAGGACCGCCATCTTTGAATAGGAGTAACTTATTAACGAATGTACGAGACGTTGAACGTAATATTTCTGCTTACTTTAACCCAACCTTAAAAATTGATGCAGACGATATATGACATAGATGCAGTCGCAATGCAGTATGAAATATGCAAAGCATTAAAAAATAGGTTGTGACCTAATTAATTAATTTTACTTTTATTTAGCGTAATTGTGATTACGCTACTTTTATCAGCAATAGCATCAATACTATGTGTGTAAAGGGCATAAATCAACTATGAGACATAGAACCAACCAAATCTGGTTTTTGGATTTTATTTTATTTTATTTGAATGTGAAAAGTCAGACTAGCATACCTATTCAAGGGGTAAAAAGCAAATTTATTGAAATTATTTACAATATTCATTTATCCCAACATTTCAGTGAATCTCCAGTTACTACATTATTAACAGTCTACCTATTAATATTGTAGATTAACTTAATAAACAAGGGAGTTCATTCATCAAATAAATTTTATTTTTATCTTTCGAGTTTAGACTTAAATTTGTATGTATTAATAATAATAAAATAAAAATAATAAGCATTCATTTTCAGATTACAAGTTAAACCACTGATTAGTAATATAAGTAGGCACATAATTATCATATTAATATTATTGTTAGTACAAAACACACACAACAAAATAACATACAAACATTACATCTCTGCATTTGCCGATCACATACACAGCAACACACAAAGTGTTTTAATATAGGACAGTCGTATGTCCCTATTATACTCTTTAGGATACTGTGGGGCTCCCTGCAGTCTATCTAACAACGTAAAGGACAGTTAAAGAGTAAAATGAATGTTACCTTCGCCTTCTCCTTTGATGGCACGCCATATCTTGTCGTTACGCTGCTGTAGCCGGTCAAACGCCTGCAAAACCTTAGCCACCGCGCGTTTGCTCACTTGCACACGGTTAGCCAGCTGTGCATCCAACTCCTCTTTATCCCATGTTGACAGTTGCATTAAAAAAGATGTTGTTGCCTCATTTTCATCTGAAGTTAAATAACAAACACTTGATAATCTGACCAAACATATCAACAATCTAGTTCCTATGCAATGTATTAACATATGTACTTAGATGAAAAAAGTGCAATCATCAAGAAAATCCTGCAAATAACTTAATTGTCACTTTTTAAAACTTTTATTAAGAGATCACTTCACGAACATGGTAATAACATAAAGTGACAAATTGTATTCTTATTAACTGACAAATTTTTACATAATGAAGTCAATTAAAATCTAAAGCAACAAGCCATCTGATGGTATGTGACAACTGCGCCCTATATTATTATTCTGGAGGTCCTAAAGAAAGGATTGTACATTGTGTTGTGTACAACTTAGAAGATGTACAATCAAATATCAACACATTAATTTAAAATATTCAGTAATTTATAACACAAATATTCATCAGAAAAGATTGAACCCTTCATTAAAAAAAATCCTGATTTATTTGAAGAAGGTTTGGGAAAATACAATGGTCCTAAAGTTTCACTGAAGTTAAAATATTCAGTAATTTATAACACAAATATTACTAAAGAACAAGTCTGGATTCTATAACAATCTATGTTTTATAAACAAAGTTGATGTACAAATAAATATCCACTGCCATTCACACATCGCTATCTAGCCCACAAATGTTGGTACTGACCGGGGACTGGACCCAGAACCCTTGGTGTAGTAGTCGACATCTCAACCATAACACCGGATGGGTCGTCATATATAAATGTTTAGGAAATGTAATGTTACAAATTGTAGAATATTAATCCCAAAATGTTATAATTTTCAGCAATGCTGTTCCATAAATCACTTGTATTCCATTAACAGATGTCCCAATTTCAATAATTTACTTGACATCAATAATACCTTTTTAATACTTTACTTTGGGAATTCCTGTACTTGAATACCAATGGTTTAAAATGGTTATTGTATTTAAGAATAAAATGTCTCATGTTACCAACTAAAATCTATCACAAACGAATGCAAAATTTTACTACTGAGACACAATAACAATCCAATTGATGACCCAGGTGGTGTTGTGGTCGAAGATGTCGGCTACTACACCAAGGGTACCGGGTTCGATCCCCGGGCAGTACACATATTTTTGTGCATGGACATGTCTGTCTGATATAGATGTCAGTGGCATGCACTCCATATATGCAAATTAGCGGTGCATACCCTGTGCGTCCAGACAAACTGGAAAATCGCCAACATGGACTTATTCGCCGATTTTCCTCTACAGATTTGAAACCATAGCTGATCTGTTGTCATCAACAGCATTAAACTTGACAAAATTGTAAAATCATTTATCGTTTTAGCGATTAGTTTAACTCACTTTTCATACCCTACTCATAATCTTTGTAATCTCTTAAACCCATAATACAGAATAATGCTTAGTTTGGGGCAAGATTGCACTGTTTGTATGTAAGTGGATTTTTATTGTTTTTTTTAGCTAATTTTAAAATAAGCAGATTTGGGGCCATGTTCATGATTTGGAACAATGTTCTAGAGACCAATCAGTTGATTTTAATACCAAAAGGGTGGTATAACATCAGGATCCATTTATATTCCTTTCAACAATTTAACAGAAGTACCATCTAAGCTTAACTATTTAAAACACATTGAATAAACCATAAACACCAATTTGAGAGATTGGTATAAATCATGTTGATTCAATATAACAGAATATAAACATGCCCAGGATGTATCCTGCTAGACAACAAGAGACCACTAAGCCAATTCACCTTGCATCAGCAGTGGATTGCAGGCTGATATGGTGCAAGATATATCTAGTAATTTTAATCTTTAACACATTGAAAACCAGAAACAATAATAGACTACCATTAGATGAAGCTGAAACTGGCAGAAGTAAATCTAGCAGAAAAACACAAAGACAAGTAATAAAAAAGGGTTAGGATGAAAATGTGCGAATCATTTAGATTTTTGAACAAATTCTATGAAAAAAAGTCTTCAAGTCTTCTTTCTGTCTCTGGCCATTGCATTTTTTCTGCTAGAAATTTTCTGCCATTTTCAGCCCCATTATCATTACATACAGTACAAAAATTTGGATTTGTACTCAATAAGTTAATGTGATATAATAAAACCATTTATAGATATTCCTAATAGTATCAGAAGAAAAAATTATGGCTTACTCTTGTTTTCAGACTCATCTGCAGTTTCAGCATCAAAACGTTGCAATAATACTCTTATATCCTCATTGAGAAGATTCCAATAACGGTTCACTACACACAGCACTGCATCATCCTGTGTCTGTCTCTTTTCTAGTTGCTCTATCCTGGCTCGTAGCTCGGCCTCACATCTATGCCTTTGTTCAATTCTCTGCAATATAAATGTTAATTAGAGGTCAAATTATTTGATGTCCTAACTTCAGCTGACTTCTGTTTAAAATACCTAAGTGTAACTACATTGACATACTATATAGACTAAGGTATCATTTAAATTAATGTACAATTTAAATGTGTAATCATATTACAACCTCTTATTTCTAACTGTATTTCCTAATGAGAAAAACATTTATCTTACTTTCTATGGAATAGCAAAGTTGATGAAGATGCCTATACTAAATATAGAGAAGTGTAACAGACTATTGTAAATATGTCTCTAAACTCAATTACCCACTTCAATAATGACAAACAGCTGATTGGTTATACACAATCTTGCTGTAAATATGATACTTGTCTTGGATAATCTAATTAGCATACAATGACCCCATAATCACCTGTGCTAATTTTTATTCTGAAACTGTAAAACTTTTATATCCATCTCCTCTAGAGTGGACACGGGACCAATGAGATGCGGCTCGAAATGAACTTTTTTGATAGCCGGCTGGCCGCTGCCATTGCCGCCGTCTTCTGCTGTACGCTTCGACATTTTGATCTGTAAACATGGAAGTACCCAAACAACGTGGAAATATTAGAGAAGATGCTATTGATCCTAGATAAACCAAACAATTTCAGATGTACAAAGAGCCTGTACCAAGATTTCTATGTCAAACGTACATATCTACAATCGAGTTCTACGTACCTTCTAGACGCTTATGATATAATGTGAAAAAGCAGATTCTAATTCCAAGGGGCAAGTTTATTGGGAATTAAGTTGAAACAACGAGATAGATCTATCATTTTGTTAATAAATAACGTGGAAAATACAAATACATAAAATACAGCTTCCCCAACCACCTCAGCCAGCTCCACCCACAGATAAAAATAAAGTATCAATTGAATATTGATATTGTTATCGACTAAACACTTGTTACCATTATTTCAATTGAATTATAGGGTTGGCCTCGGCAAACGTGTCTATATCTATCGATTCTCTGTTTTTCCAACAGATGGCGAATCATCAGCGTGTTTAATATTTAGAATTTCTTTCAGTTATTTGTGTTCAGACTGATATCATGGCGTTGTGTTAATTTCGTAATTATAAGGATGTGCTTTTATAATGTTTCATAATAATTGCGCTTTATTTTTAACTCGTTTATATGTTCATAGACAAAATTGAAAAAACACCTTCCTCTACCATTTTCCCTCTGCTTGGAACTCTTGGAAGTCTGCCCATGTGATTTCCCGCCCTCCGAACTATTGTCAAATTTTAATTTTTTTTATCACATTGTTTACAAGCAGCTTTCTTTTTTCTTACTTTCCAACAACCTCGTTAGTCCATACCAGTCTGGTTTCCGCGCGGGTCACAGTACAGTTTCTGCCTTATTAAATGTTACTGATCATATCCGCTTGAATATAGAAGATAAATCTTTTACTGTACTATAATTTCTTATTCTGGTTTTGCTTGATATTAGTAATGCTTTTAATTCGGTAGCCTTGTATATACTCCTTGGTATCCTAGTCTTTTTGTTTCCTTTCTGATTCTTATCATACCTTCGAGACCTAATTCAGATCATACCTTCGAGATCGCTCGCAGCGTGTTCCTCTTGATGAGTCTTCACCTAATGGTGTATGCTTAGTACAGGTGTCCCCCAGGGTGGTGTAATTTCTGTAGCTGATTCCGAGATAGCCATAGCAGCCAACGAAGATTTGATGTCACCTTGATGTTATGAGTGTTCAGTTAATATTGAAAAGTTGTGTGTTAGAAACATCTAACACGCAACTTTTACGTTTTAACTCAATAACAATGGACAAGCATTGATATACAGATAGATATTAATGAAGCGATTGTTGTTTGATGTGTTAACTTTTACTGTGTAGAACTTATTGGCATTTGAAACTGTTTAATGTATTTGGTCACCTTGTCTGCTATATATATAACAGACAAGGTCTATAAAATATATATATATATATATTTATATATTTATGGAGACTGTACATTTAT
Source organism: Leucinodes orbonalis (assembly GCA_019425675.1). Classification (NCBI taxonomy): domain Eukaryota; kingdom Metazoa; phylum Arthropoda; class Insecta; order Lepidoptera; family Crambidae; genus Leucinodes; species Leucinodes orbonalis. The sequence continues at coordinate 48,407 of PQWD01001067.1, forward strand.
CTCATAGAATTAGAACTACAGCATAGAATCCGGGTTAAAATAGCGATTAAAAACTTATACCTGATGCTCTCACTCCCTACACGATTTTGCGTAGGCGAAAATGAGACAGCAAACTGATCATTGTTCTCATAATTAGCAGGTCGTCACATCTGTTATGTCATTGGAGTCATTCACATACTACCAAATTCAAAATCTCATTTTGACGTACATTGTTAAAGATTGTTAAAACAGTTTGACACCTTGCTCACATGGCCGGATTATAGTACTGTCAGTGGTTTGGCGGCTCCTGATTATAAGAAAAATATTTTCTGTGTAATTTGCACTCAGATTGGCTCAGATAGTGATTTATCTATACTAAAACTCGTTCTTATTGAAGTGTTTTAGATTATAAAAACATGTCTTGTGTTATTGACGGTTGTTTTTCACATTCAGGAAGGAAAGAAAGCAGTGGTGAAAAGATTCACTTTCATTCGTGAGTTTTTGATTAAATTTATATTAAATAAATCAGGAAATGTGTGTAAACTATGATATAAATGTTTCTTACTTATAGTTGTACTTTTCAAATAAAAGCCAAAACAGTATTTGTCTACTTTTTCTCAAAAAATCCCAATTAAATTTTCTAGGTAAACATTTCAACTAGTGATGTGGCTTTTACATATCGATATTTGAGTTAGGCTTTCCGGCGAAGCAACATCAGCAGATATATTAAGGTTATTATAATATTACAGTTTCCCAAAGAATGAAAATATGAAACAAGAATGGATAAGACGAGTCGGGAGACCTGACTGGAACTGGAAGCCACACAGCAGGATCTGTTCTAAGCACTTCTGTCCCGACAATTATTTGCAAAATGAATTTTCTTTAAAAAGGAGATTAAAATTTGATGCTGTGCCTTCATTAAATTTGTCCGAAGCTGAACCAATTGTAATTATCTGCCTATTAATATAATCAACACAAAAACGAAACCTTTCCAATGTATAAATAATTTTCAGAGTTCAGATCGAGGATACATTCACAGTGCAGCATCTGTTGTACAATGGCAAGGAAATAGTGCAAAAGTATGTACAATTTGCACAATATTATTATATATTATTATTATTATTATTATTATGTTTTCGAAATCCTTAAGATTCACGGGCCAAATAGTGGCCCGGTCCTTTGGAAGGCATGTGTGGGGCCGAAGCCAACAGCACAGAGGCCTTTTTTCGAATGTTTAATCTTTGTAAGTGTTACACGTTATTATTGTTATTATTATTATTATTAGAACCTTCAAGCTGAGCAGCGCTCCCGCTATCCTGCAAATTATGTAGAACTACCTATTGCTTGCGGCTTCGCTCGCGTTAAGGAGTATTATTTTTTATCGCCTGTTTTGTATCCTTAGGGATGGAATTCATCAACATTCTTAAAGGAGATTTCTACATCCATAGTAGCTTTACCTTAAATCCTGTCTTAGCGAATGCCTGCGTTTTTACCTGCATGTTAAATTTCAGCCCGACCCGTCTTGTGGTTTGTGCATTGATAGATCACTATGTCAGTCAGTCATTTAGTCACCTTTGAGTTATATATATTAAGGAGATAGGTAGATGGCTTCGAAGCGTCTGGCTCATTGGGTGAGCAGGTATAAAAAGCCGGCCAATGAATGCGTCGGCAATCTTGAGTTCAACTCAAGAGTGAGTTACTCATAACATTTTGTGAAAAATTAAACGCGTTTGCTGTATTGAAATCTCACTTAAATGTTTATTTTATTCAACTATCCTATCTATCTAATCCACCATCTTTTTATAACCATGATGGTGCCCCAGTTTAAATTTTCACGGATTTAAAACACCTGTTACTATACTCAAAACTAAAATACCGAATAGATGGACGTACAGGATGTGTAGTTTTAGTAATATAATACGGAACACTAACAATTGAAGTTAATCTGTAAATCAATAAAAATAATATTATTATAATATTTTATTTCTGACATAATATTTACCCCGTGAGAATCGAACCCACTACCTTCAGATCGAGGGCCGAATGTTTAGACTCACGTCTAGCGTGCACATTAACAATATTTCCAGATACCATTATCACTACATAGTATATAACATAGTCGCTTTTTCAGTTCCTATATTAAATCTTTAAAACTACGCAACGGATTTGGATGCAGGTTTTAGGGTTCCGTAGCCAAATGGCAAAAAACGAAACCCTCATAGATTGATGTCCTCATAGATGTATGTCTGTCGATCCGTCCGTATATCACACCATTTTTTCTCCGAAACTATCAGCACTACACTATTCAAATTCTGTAAGTATTATTCTGTGAACTGCTATAAGGTTTTGACAAGAAACTTGAAAAAAATATATACATTTTGGGCTCTCCATACATTGAACGGAACATCAATTTTTTTTCATCGTTCCCAATCGTGTGGGGTATTAATGACAAAAGTCTTGAGCAATGCGTCCTACCCGTACTAATATACGCAGCTGAAAAATGGACACTGACTGCGGGATTGGTTCACAAGTTCAAAGTCACTCAACTCGCAATGGAGCGAGCTATACTCGGGGTCTCTCTTAGGGATGAGATTAGAAATGATTTAATCCGTAAGAGAACTAAAGTTACCGACATAGCCCGCCGGATCAGCATGTTGAAGTGCTCCTAGCTTCCCTCACGAAGTTTTTACGGCTAAGTTAGAAAGTTTGGTCTAAGGAAACATATTCTTGCAAAACCTCGAGAAGGACGCCATCAAAGTTTACATAATAGTAATCCCCGTGAGAATTCAACCCACGACCTCCATGTCGAAAGCCAAATATTTAGTACCTTCGCTAGAGCTCATTATCAATATTTTCAGATACCATAACTATCGATAAAATATAATAATTCATTCCTTTCACTAGCAAATTCATCAATCAAATCAAGTTGTGACAACATACCAGATAATGAAACGACTCGTAACACATGTCTCTTTCTCACCCACTATTAAATACGTTAAGGAAAAAGGAATGAAGATATGCAGTGCAGTTGTTATTTTAGTCATCCTTCCACTTATTTATGGTTCCTAGATTTATCTGATGTACCTTGTAGGTCAGACTTAAGGTCACTTCAGCACATAAGTATATTTTTTCTCGTATCCTTTCTCTGTTCGTTAAGACAGACTGTGAAATTCCCTACCTTCTACAATTTGCGATAGAGTAAATATTTATTTGTTTAAGAGACGAGTTAAAGACTTCTATCTTCCTTCTAATTAAATTTTCATTATTATAGTATATTGTCATATTTTTCTACATGTACCTTTTTATTTGTATGCATCAATATAGTAAACGGTTTTTATATTTTAATTGACTTGTATATATCTTTAAATATGTAGGATATGTACATATACACATATATGTTTGTGAGTGTATTTTAATTACATTTATTATTACTATTAGAATGTACACACCTGCCTACTTTTCATACATTATTTCCTTTGTTTTGGCCAGCTGGAAGAAATTTTATTGTGAAATATGCTGTGCCTTTGTAAGTACTTTACATGTTTATTGTGATTTGTCTGTGTGCATAAATTGTTAAATAAATAAAAAATACATGCAAATCATCATCATAAGTGTCTGACTAAGGCCAAGGCTCCAAGGCAGGTAACCCAGTGAATCAGAGACAAGTGGTCACATGGGCCCCGATGCGGATTTGTAGGTGTTTACGACTACCATCCTATAATAGGGATGATGACAATTTTTTTTCTGCTATTATATCCAAGGACCGCATTATAATAGAAACATTGGTAAAAAAATTACTCCGTTAACATTAAAACTCACAGAGATTTTTCAATTCTAAAAACACAATAATGGACTTCCCAAAAACGCTTCATACAAATGGCTACCTAGTCATGACGTCACGCCTCAGTAATTCGTATGCATAGTTTGTGAATTTTGTACTACAACTATATTAAATATTGCGTTTATTCGAATGGTATGATAGCAAAAGTTGCTTTAAGTTATATGTGTTATCCTTTTGTTTACAATTTTTTGACAATTAATGTACTTTAAAAATGGACTTGCCCACCCATCTTTGAAGACTAATAAAATTCATAAAACATGAGTTTTCGAGCTGAGAGTTAGCACATCGTTATTTTAATCCCAGAGTTGTTATAATATAAAATAGTTCTTACGATTCCAGGACCCAGTCATCATGCCTATTGTTACGGGGACCAAAGGCTAACGGGCCCGAATAAGCATTTGTTGATGCATTGCCACCACGGTTGTGGTCCTGTGATGAATCAATGCGAGAATTAAATAATAACGGAGAATAGGTGAACCTTGCTTGAAGGCAGTATTTGGTGGTCTTGTTTTTATTGAACACTTTGCAAATAAGTTCATATATTTTTTTTATTTTATGCTTTTCACAAACACATGCACAAACAGCATGTTGTTCAGTAATAAAAGACTGGTGAGATCCCAGTAACCTCCTCCTCCTCCATATTTAGTGTATTCTCAGATCAGACCAAGAAACCATTACTTAGTCATTTAATTTATAAATATATAAATGCTGTTTTGACGATTCATCGATTCACGAAATAAATGAAATAGAAGTATTAAAATATATCTTTATTAGAAAAATACACTTATGCCTATTAACACAAGGAGAGATATGGTTCAAATACAATAATGATTTTAGAAGATGTATTCATTTATTAGCCCATAATATTTCTATATTTGATTTGGTCTTGAAACATTCTGAGAAACACCCTGTATTTTTTATCATGGAATGGTTTTATATTAGGGTTTGGTGCGATCACATTTGCAGTCCCTCCCATATTTTGTATGGCATCCTGCACGTTATTGAAATAACGCGACGCGCAGGCGCCCAAAATCGCCGATCCGATGAGGACTGAGTCCTCTCATGAGGTTGGAGAATAGGCAGGCCCACTACATCTGCTTGGACTTGTACGAACAGCGGGTCTTTGGTAATCCCACCACATACCAGCAATGATTTAAATGGATCGTATCCAGAGGAGACTAGAGCTTCCATTATATGTCTGGTTCCATACTGTAACAACATTTTATAATTTCAAAACACAAAAAAAAAAAATAATATTCGCCATTCGGTTTTAGCAATAATATTTTTATTAAGTATTTGGACTATTGGTCTACTGACTAAATTATTACAGTTCTCTTCTACTTTCGCAGTCAACTGCTCGACGTGTCTCCCCATTTTCCGTTAGATATCCAGATCTATAGCATTCCCGATGGACCGGACATTAAGCCGAAGAGCATCCATAATTAAAGAAACGCTCTAATGTTATCGACATTTTTGAAGTGTTAAAATACACACACACATATACCTAAGTTATTTTCGCCTAGTGTCACTAGGCGGTTATTCTATGAAATACTAAATACCACCTTTCCAAAAAAAAATTCAAAGCCGGGCTACCCATTTAGTGTAATGACTACTACTCAGAGGGTTCTGAGCTCGGTTCCTGTGTCTGTGTGTATTAGTTTGTATGTATATATTTTAAAATAGTGTATTTAAGTATGTTCATCCAATGCTTAGCACCCATACAAGCTTCACACTTACCTTGAGGCTAGATGGTGCTGTATGAATGTCACTGGATATTTATTTATTAAATAACTCTGATGTAGTTAATTTCACATAAAATTAGCACCAATCACCCTATATTTAAGTACCTACTCATGAAATGATGTGTCTTCGACAATCCCTGCAAAGTTGCTAGATATAATAACGCCAAATTCTCTTTACTGCTGTTTATAGTAAGACCCACTATCATGCCTTTCATATTAGGATCTGCTAAAGGTGACCTATTACCATGGAAATCTGGCCAAACGTGAAAGTCCTTAGTGAGCAAACTCACATCGCTAAAACCACAATTCTCTGCCATTTTATCTAGCAAATTTCTGAGATGGTTACGAACTCTGCAAAAGTAAAATTATTATGTCATTGTAATTAGTTATTTGTATGTTACTCATAAAAATATTAATAAATACTCACTCTCCAGTATTATATTTTTTTAAAAGTTCATTGCCAGCTGGGTGACTAGATATAACATAATCCAATAGCATGCCAGATGCACTTTGTCCTGCTTCATTCAGCCACATACTCGGCACCATTGCACTAAAATAAGGGCCCCATATTCCATCCACCATCACAGCATTTTTGTTTACAGCCATGTGACATGTTGATGTGCCACAAATCAGGCTCAAACGACTGGACATTTCCTTATCAATACCAGATCCACTTGTACCTATCATACCCAATCCCCCCGCATGTGCATCAATAATTGATGTTGCAACTGGAGTACCAGGTTGGAGTCCAAGGGTGATGGCAATATCATGCAGTAACTCCCCACACAACTCTCCAGGCATTAAAACTTTATTGCCAATTTTCTTAAAATCATTATCTGCAAGATCCCCCAAGCCAATTTCCTGTAGAAAACTAACATTCCAACCCTGTCTGCCTTCAACAGAACATTCGTAATTCCATTTGCACACTAGAGAGCAAAGTGACCTGGTCAATGATCCTGTAGCTTTCCAAGTGAGGAAGTCTGGAAGATCAAAAAAGTATCCAAACTCCAACCACTTGTTGGGAAGGTGCTTTTTTAGCCACAATAGTTTTGGCATTTCCATTTCCAAACTGACCTTACCCCCAACATATTTGAGTATCTCATGATTTGTCTTATTAATTAAGTCTGCTTCTGCTTGAGCTCTGTGGTCCATCCACATAATGATGTTCTGCTCATTGTTGTTAGAATCACTTACCGCAACTGGGTTTCCGTTTTTGTCTAAAACAACTAAAGAGCAAGTTGCATCAAAGCCAATGCCTTTGATTTTTGCAGGATTTATATTTACTACAATGTTCTGAAAATAAAAGTTAAATATACAATAATAATAGATATATTTTTATTACAGACAATAAATTAGAAGTCAAGCAAAAAGTTCACTCTTTGGTAAGTGGCAACTATATTTACCATACACTTGTGATTCTAAGTAAGGGATCACAGTACTAACTTATGACAAACACAAGCACAACTGTAACTGTCTTTGTAAACAAACAACATTTTTAATTTTCTTCATTTATATTATAGGTAAAGTCTAAAGTAGACAAAATAAATCTCCATGTAGAGATCTTACACAAGTATAATAATCTTTGATCAGAATTAAACAGATTAATGTGCATTGTATAACACCCATGTCTTTCCTTTGCAAACTGGGAAATATGGAAAATGAATTTTCACAAAAGATACCTGCCTGATTTCCAATAAATTGTATTATATACAAGCTTTAAATATGAACTATTTCTTTTGATGAATAAACAACTTTACTTACTTTTATGACTTCAACACAACAGTCCCAGACATCGCTGGATGATTGTTCATAATAATTTACGTTGGGTTTCCATGTTTGTAATTCTTTGACGCTACTCTTCAATACCTGACCTTTCTCATTAACAAGAGCAGCTCTAACACTGCCAGAACCCACATCCACTCCTATAAATAGGCCTCCATCAGCCATGGCAGACTATTCCACTAGTAATAAGTTTGTATGAAACAAGATACAAATTTAATGCTTAAGAATTAAAAAGCTTGATTCAAGTTATTTAAAGATTGAATTGTATTTTATAAAACAGACAAAAAAATAATTTTAATGAAAACTTAGTACAGAAGTTATTGTTACAAAGATGAAAATGAATAACGTTCTAAAAGACTTTATCAAGGCAATATAATAATGACCTTGATACAGCTTATTAAATGATAACTGCTATTTCTTACGGGACATCGTACGGCTTGAGCTAACCTTGTCGTCCCTTGACCTATGCTGGATCTTAACTGCAAATTATTTTAATGATTACACAGATCAAATAGCATCACATTATTGATTTTAGTTACTTCTGTGGAATGAATTAATTATCACGTAATAGAAAAACTGAATAGTATTTTATTTTATTGTTTTATTACATTCAATTTTTAAGTTACGCGCGTTAATTTATGTTTTGTTTTTTTTTATTTTTATTATAGTAGGCTATGGTCTGAAATGATTATTTCAGTAAAATATCAAAAGATAATGAAAAATACAATATATTATGACTAACTAGTATTCACTTATTTAGAGGCTAACATGGTATAGCCAATACCATAAGAAGCAGAACTTATTTGAGAGAAATTGAATTGAGCTTTTCCTATATTAACACTCGCATGCTTGAAGCTGGATTATAGTGAATGGTGATCACTTGAATATCTGAAATGAAATGCGGATGAAAAACTTTCACTGAACCTTCATTGATTATTCGTTTATCGGCCTACAACAACCCACTGCACGGACACGTCTTTAAGCGTGTTGGGTGGACTAAGGCCCAAAAATTCGCGTAAATTAATGTATAAAAAATAGCAAATGTTTTGTTTACCGCTAGTCTTGACAAAGGCTGGTGACGTCATACAATCGATTAAAAAACTTAAATAGTTTTTTAGANAGTCCGAATAACGAGATTTGAGTCACAGATCTAAAGACCCAAAAGCAAATTTGAGGAGTTTTTCGGAAATAATTAATGCATCCCAAACTGCCTTTTGTAAATTGAGCCAACATAAAAAAATTGAAATAAAAATGAAAAACATCTAATAATATCTTTCTACAAAAAGGAATCACAAATATTTCTTCCTGTTAAACCAAAATTAAGTGGAGATATCACAAGCTTTTTAGTAACCGCTGGAAGAAGTGGACAGGTAAAAATATTTTTTTTAACAATGGTCAAAGTTGTCGCTACGGGAATTTTAACTCCGCGTAGCTATTCATGCGATACTTTCAAAAACGCCATTAACTTACGTAACTTCGTACTTACGTACTTTCATCTAGGGGTGCGACATATTAAGTATGTAATTATCGTCTTAAATATTTTTTATAAACACCCATATTTTCATTTGTTTTCATAATCGGCCAGTAACAACTAAGTACTTACTTTATTTTAGTAAATAACAGTACCTACAGTGCAACCTTAATATAGCAAATGTCAATTTAACGATTTTCTCGATTTAACAACAACAAACCTCCTCCTCTTAAACGCTCAAACCTATGTTTTAAATAATAACACAAGATTTATTGTTTTATTTCAGTCGGAAAACAGCAGTGACAACATAACGACACCTACAGTTGATTGGGTGGCGAAAAAATATCTTCCCTTCGCATTTTTCGATGACGAAGCTACGCAAGTATATTTTCGACGTATTTGCCCTAATATGGTGTTTTCTAAATGGTCTACACTTAGAAGGAAAGTCAAAGAGCGATTTGAAGAGCTCCAATTGAATCTCAAGGAACGACTTCAACAATTATCATCTAAAATCGATCTATAGTTCTTGATTTTATACCATCACGCGGTCGACATACTGGGGAAGATATTGCAACGATTTTCCATGAATGTTTATTGGAATATGACATAATTGATAAAATACAAGGTATCACGGTCGACAACGCTACTGCAAATACTAAATTTATGTATGAACTGGGCAACACACTTTGATTCAGACAATCAACATTTCCGGTGCTTTGCTCACTTTTTAAACTTTGGTGTACAAGATTTATTAAAGATCTTAGCATTACACTGTGAGTCTGACACTAACGCGCAAGATCAGCAGTATGAAGACTATGCAGACGAAACTGAGGATGAGGAAGATGAAGAATATGCACCAAATATTGCTGACTCGCGTACATCTGTAACAAAGTTACGCAGTATTTCCAGTAAAATAAAAAAAAGTGAGATAGTGAAGAAGAAGTTTCAGTCTGCTTGTGAAGCAGCTGGCGTGCCATCAAATCTAAATGCCATTCTTGACTGTCCAACGAGATGAAATTCCACACATGATATGATTGGATTTGGTTTAAAAGTGAGAGCGGGCATTGACATATTGTGCAGTTCTGTCACCGTATTGAATGATCACAGCTAGTGAATGGCAGATACTCGAAAAATTACATAAATTTCTAATAAACTTTAAACTTTTAAGTACTAAACTTGGTGGTGACAAATATGTTACATTACCGCTAGTCATTGTATCATTCAATCTCTTGCTAGATAAAATTGAATCCATGGTAAAACAGTTAGATGGGAAACCTAATCGATCTGAAGTGAATGAAAGGCTCATTCTAGCTTTCCAAGCAGCCCGATAAAATATGCTTAAACATTATAAGAAGAGCAACTGGATTTATTGTACTTATTTAATTTTAGACCCCAGGCATAAGGCTCAGACTTTTCACCTGACAATGTGGGGGAAGCAACTTAAAAACAGAAAGTTTGCGCAAGTTTAATGAACTTTATGAAGAATACAAAAGTCTACACTCACTGAACAAATCCATGGAATTACCAAAAAAAGAAAATAAAGTATGTGATGAAGATGAAGACGTAATAGACTTTGATAAACTCTATGAATGTCCCGCGACGTCATCTGGATCTTGTCTTCAAGGCTTAGTGATAGACGAGTTGGAGAAGTACCTGAGAAAACCAAGAACTGCCAGCTCGGAAGACATTTTATCGAAGATGGCCCGTGATTTTCTCTCAATACCTGCAACTTGGACATTGCTAAATGTATTAATTTTAAGTTCTAATTGTAAGAATGAAGAGTAAGACTTAAATAATGTAAGAGTTATTGCTACTATTATTATATAAATATAAAACCAGAGAGAGAGAGTGAGAGAGTATTTATGATGTTATTTATTCCCTTTACTCTATATTATTCACCCCCTTACTTTACCTAATGTAAATATTTAGTTATTTTAATTCTGTTATCCCATTCCCCCTTTAACCAATTCTTTTGCCCCATGCGCGGAGCACTAACATAATATTATAATAATTAAATTACAAAATAATCTTAAACTAAAAAGAGTACGGACCATGAGTCTGTAGATGTAATTTTATTAATAAAAAAAAATAAAAAAAAACCTGCAACTTCAGTACCTGCTGAGAGACTATTTTCTAAAGCATCATTAGTACTTAGAAAACATAGAAATAGGTTAAGTGATGAGTCAGCCAGATTTTTACTTCGTATTAATTCTTGTTCAAAAGAATTGATATAAAGTAACATAACCTGACATAAACATAGACTGGCTAAGTCTCGTCTTGTTCTTGCATTTGGGCAACACTAATTATGGGTAAACAACTGATTTCATGCACACAATACATAAATCTATTGTCGCATTATCCATCCAGCCTAATATGTATGTGGTTAGTAATTATTTGAAAAGCAATCTAATATTTTCTTAAAATTAATTATGTACATTAATAAACTATCTAGACAGTGATCTTTGGAGAGATGCTACACCATGTCATGTCTATGTACATTCGTGTAAGAATCTTAATTTCTTATCAGTCTTAATAGAATAAACCAAGTTTTGAAACCCTGTCAAACAGTAAAGTTCAGTTCTAACGACTTATCAAAAAAAAATGCAGTCCACATATTTTTTCAAACATAACATAAAGCTGTTGTGTACTGTTATGTTTGATTTGTGTTGTATTTTATTTTTTATTGAAATAAATGATAAATCGTAAAATTATTTTATTAAATTTCATATAAGTTTAGGGTTCAATCTTTCTAGACTGATATTGTTCTTTAAAATACAGTCAAGTTATTGTAATTAATTTGTTTATTACATGTTTTAGCAAATGTAAGCTTATTTGCTAAGACATGTAAAAAAACAAATTGGAATGTGGAAGTAACTGTTTCTTAATTATAAGATATTATTATTAAGAAATAGTTACTTCCAAGAAAAACGACATATAGGTCAGTTGATTTTTCAAATTTCTTATCAAATCTTTACTATGGCTATGTGAATTCAAGCTCACAATGTTCCAATTCTAATACGTTTTTCTGAGATTTAAAATAAACTTTAATAAATAGTAATAGACTAATAGGTAATTGCAAGACTTGCAAGACTCTTGCTGCAAGACCAAGACCAAGACTGGGAGCGCAAGACCAACACCAGGTGTATTGGCGCAAGACCAAGACTGGCTAAGTCTCGTCTTGTTCTTGCATTTGGGCAACACTAATTATGGGTACTAAACAACTGATTTCATGCACACAAATGTTTGTACTGCCTGGGGATCCCTTAGTGTTGCAGCCGACCTCTCAACCGCAACACCAAATGGGTCGTCGATCACTATGATTGGCTTATATAAATTCTCGCAATTATATGTGCGTGATGATGACCATTTCGGCCAAAGTAGCTGATACTACATTCATTTGCTATTTTACTATTTTATAAGCCCTATTGAATTTGTTTTAAAATGCTCGCACGTAAATTATGTAACTAAATAGTAAGCGGTCGTACGTAGCACGGGTGGAAACTCAAAACACACAATACATAAATCTATTGTCGCATTATCCATCCAGCCTAATATGTATGTGGTTAGTAATTATTTAAAAAGCAATCTAATATTTTCTTAAAATTAATTATGTACATTAATAAACTATCTAGATAGTGATCTTTGGAGAGATGCTACACCATGTCATGTCGAAACCCTGTCAAACAGTAAAGTTCTAACGACTTATCAAAAAAAAAATGCAGTCCACATATTTTTTCGACTACAATTATAGAAGGGGTCACCAATTTGTTTGTTGTTTATGTTGTTACTTCAGTATTTCCGACTGGGTAAAGAGAATTTAATAAGTTAAATTTAGGAAGCAGGTAGACAAACAATAATTTTGTATGTATTATGTACTTTCCACTACCTATCCTAAATATCACAGTTGTTTTGAGTATATGCAATTTACTTCCGATTTCCTTTATAGGGCAATTTACCAATTGTACGGTCGACATCCGCTGTAGGTAGGTGTATAGATGTACCTAGGTATTTTTTAACAGAAGTCACTAACTTTTAGATGCATCATTTAAGCATTATACCTACTCTATCAGATTTGTACCATGCTATAATCAAGAGCTTCAACTGAATGAAATGGATGCCAAATGTGTGCATTCATCTATAACGATAATACTTCTTTATTGCACAAAGGTGGATTATATTATTCATATACAATTAACAAAAAACTCATTATAATAATTTGGTAGTGTATTAGAAGAATGCAGCTTTTGAGCATGATCAGAGGTTACAAAGCAGAGCCTGTATCTTGGTGAATTAGTATTATCAATTAATGTACATAAAAGTCTGATTGATTGCCAGCTATATCAAAACATTTTTGAAATAAAACTGAATAAAATGTGTGACCAAAAACATCAATTCATAAAATTTTCAATTGTCAGACAATCTAATATAATAGATAATAGAGAAAGTAACCATTTCATTAAAATTGGCTTTGCTTCTTAAACAGAGCACAAATTAATGTAACAAAAACATAGCACCTTGTTGTAAACATGTATCCAGATATAATCAGAGTTGGCTTGCTAAATGTGATTTTATGGTAAGAACAGCAATTTTGAAGATATGTCTGAATCCTTTAAGTATTAAGATCATTAATAGAAAGTGTATTCAAATCTCTTATAAGTCATGTAGTGAAATTATTTTATATAGTTGGTCCACCATAGAAGTGAAGCCCTATTTGTTATATGTCATAATAACAAAGTTATGAATGAAATAATGTTTTCTTTATAACTAAAGAAAAAATTTAGCTTTTGATCAAATGATGAATAATTAGTAAGTAGCTCTATTATTTTGGCATAAAGTTTAACAATAAAACCTGTGTTTTTGCTCAAAATTCATCTTCAATACAATTGTACAGAAAATTAGGACTGTCCAATTGAGTTTTACTCAGCAACTAGACTATAATGTGATTTATGTCAATTTTAATAGAACAAAAAATACATGAATTATTAAATAACATAAGTCCACAGCTGGACAAGGCTCCCCATATAAAAGTCGCCATTTGAGGAACACAGACCAAAATTTGGGTTGGCCAGTTGACATAGAGATTGTTTACAATTCATATGAATGCATGCACCATTTAACAAAACCTTGATGCTAATAGAAAGTGCGGTAAAACTCAAATGGTGCTTTATATCTTCAAAATATCACACTATATTATAAATAAAATTTGAACCAGTGAGTATAATAATACATTATGGTAATTACCTAGATGACAATGGTAGCACAATTTGAAGGGAGTACACACTATCAAGTGTGTATGCTTCTTTTAATATGGAGTTTGTGGCATCTGAATAGCAAATCAGTTTGTGATCAGACAGCACACAGTAACGGGTCTGAGAGTTCTTAAACAGATCTTCCCCAACTGCTGACACTATCCTGGTCAGTGTACCACAAAAGTAGGGTACAGTAAGTTGATTACTGGGGTCGCTCAACAACATCTGCCTTTTGGGCAGCTGGCTTTGCGGTCTATGCAAAACACTGTCAAACTTTAACATATTTGAGAACTTCTGCATCATTGAATTATTGGGTTTTACTTCATCTAAAGTAGACTTTCTATCTGATTCAGTATTGTCAAACCAGTTGGAGTTGTTGTCTCTCGGTGCTGACACAGTTGGCTTAATTTCATCTGGAAGTAGGCTGTCAAACCTTTCAGGTGGGGTAGGTGGGTTAAAATATTCACTGTCCCGGTAGTCAAATCCATCATCGCCACTATCTGTTGTAACAATTGAGCCATATGTGTCACCTATTAAAAAGGACTCTAGCAAAATTAACTCATTACTAACTCCAGCATATCTTTGGGAGGTGTTACTAGTGTTCAAAGGATCAAACTCATATATAGTACTTTTGCTTGGTCTTTTGTCTTCACTTGGGTGTTTGTGGTTGATCAAAACTAGCCTTGGATGGATTCGGCAAAGTCCAGTTTTCATACAAGGAGTTTTGTCTCATTACATCCATTGTACTCTCCCTCTTTTTTCTCCTTTCAGGAACTTCTGGAGTGGACATGGTGCTAATTATGCTGTTTGTCCTAGACTGCCTTGGAGTGTCATAGGTCATTTGCTCATCCAATGTCAAACAAGAACTATTAGGTTCAGACTCTCTGCCTTCAAATGAAAGGTTGCTGTTTGTGTCAGTGTTGGAGTCTGAATTATTGGAAACAGGTACACATCATCCATTTGACTTGTATTAAGGTGCAATGATGGGGAATCATTATTTGGCATAACATCATTGTTTAATCTCTTTTGTTCTAACAAAGGAGAATGAAACTGTATATTGTCAAATAGACTTACATCAACTGCTGGCATGGACACACATCTCTGGGGATCATCATTTATGTTGTCCACTTTCTTAGGCCTCCTAATCTTCACCCCAGCAGACCTTGTACTTTCTATGACAGATTTGGTGACTGTATCTCTGAGCGCTTTTGAGGTTGTTAATGTTTTTTCCAGTGTACCTTTGGCAAACTTTGACCCATCCATGATTGATTTCTCAATTATTTCGTTCGCACTTTTTGCCGAGTTGCTCACCTTCTGTGCCACGTCTTCAGTGATTTGTTTAGACACAGAACTTATTGACCGCAATATATCACTCGCTGATACACGTTCATTAATAGCAGGTACCTTTGTGCGCGGCAGTGGTACTGGCTGCTTTATTGGATCCACCTGCGTAGGAAACGCATTCCTTGGCTTCGGAACTGGTGGAGTATCCATTAGGAATCAATTTAGAAATGTTCACAAAAATAAAATTTTAAGATAACATTGTTTTACACTTATATCGCAACACAAACAAACTAATGTGTGTGACTCACACCACCAGCCCTAACTTTGTGTGACCTAATTAACTGCAAACATTTTACAAACACAACGGTGACGTGTCACACAGGAATTCAAAAACACGTAAATATCGGACTACGTTAAACACAATAATTTCAGGAACACAAGAAAAATGCTTAAAAAAGGAGACAACACTATAGGGGTCTGCAAGGGGCGACCTGACGACGACGTATTATGACATTTATACTTATAAATTGGAATCCGGCATACTGCAGCATTGGGTACGAAAGATTTGGCAAGCTACCATAGACAAGTGTTCGAACTTTATATATATTTAAATTATTTTTACACAGTATTATTAAAATTAAATTATTGAATGTACCTACTTTTATCATAGTTTTAAAACAAGTTCATATTGTATAATGAATTAAACTAAGACAACTGTTCTACTTACGAGACGGTGATAGGGTTTTGCAGGGTGGTGCTCAGACTAAGGTAGGGTTTCTGGTACAGAGGGGTGGTGTCGGCTTTCTGGTTGTGGAAATCAGTAGTGTGTCGAACCTGGTGGAGTACCTTGTAATTAAACTCACCGAAAGAAGTTGAAGTCGTGTATGAGGTTATCTTTAGAGCCATACATCGCACAACTTTGACCTTCTGTGGTACAAGATCATGGCGAATTGGATTCCATGGATTGGAATGCAGGAAGGGGCAGACACTGCTCATCTTCCTTGAAATGATTGTATTGTAGGATGTCACTAAGCGTCCTACCCGTGCTAACACACGCAACTGAGACATGGACACTGACTGCGGGTTCCAAGTCACTCAACGTGCAATTTCTAAACATAAGAACCAAACCGACATAGCCGGTTTGATCACTAAGTCAAAGTGGCAGTGGACTGGTCACGTTTTTTGCAGAACCGATGGCCGTATACAAGATAGAGCAGACAAGTTCTAATATGGAGACCACGTCTTGGCAAGCGTAGTGTAGGGCACCCTCCAGCCAATGAACCGACGACTTGCGCATGGTCGCTGATGAGAAAAGCGAAGAACCGAAATATTTGGTGCAAAAAGGGGGTGACCTATGTCCAGCAGTGGACTGCGATAGGTTGAATACAGGTTCTCTCACAAGGCTGAAAATTAAGAATGTAGTCTCTTATGTAGAGCCTCGTAGATTGTCGCTTGTTGACAGACAATAAAACATTAATTACGATAAAAGTAGCGACTGCCTATCGTGAAATGTCTACTGCTGAACTAAGGTAGTGGCGTAGATAGGTAGTCCTGGGTAAGTACCCAGGCGCGAGAAATGCCTTGGCGACTTGACAGTGTTTTTTACATAAGAAGTGAACAATTAGCTAGTGAGAAATGCAAATACAACTTAAACTATTTGGCATTATAGTTATTCACATCAATTAAATAGCGATGTGCAAGAAACAATAAAATTAACATTCAATTTAGAGCCTTGTATGTAGATGGTCGTTTATTTTGAATAATTCATCCCAAGTAAATTCGAGCAAGGCCCCTTTGGTTACATATCCCCTGCGCTTCGCGCACGCCGCTCTACGCCACTAAACAAAGGTCTCTTAATTGGGGTGGTATAAACTGTTACTCACCTGCTCTAATGCCTTATGGCAAATAGGCAAATCAGCGGTCGGTATTCGGTAGAACTAACCAAGACCTTATCTTTTACAATACATTTACTGCAATAAATATTATTACTTTATTAAAAACGTTCAAAGAAAGGAAAACAATGGATGAATCAGATCAGTAACCAAAGATGCCTTATTTGTGCTTCCAGACTGAAAATTCTGTTAATTGTACAAAGAGCTGGGTCGAAGACCTTTTGGTATTTGCTCAGGTATCATATTTTACCACCCCCTCCGTCTGGGTTTCAATGCGCCCACGCACTGTCTGAAAACTTTCGATACCTACAGACGTCGTTTAAGAAATCCCTGATGTTTAGGGTTCCATAGTTAAGTGGCAAAAAAGGAACCCTTATAGATTCGTCAAGTCTGTCTGTCCGTCCGCCTGTACGTCACACCCTTTTTTCTCAGAAACTATAAGCACTACACTATTCAAACTTTGTAAGTATATGTATTCTTTGAACCGCTATTAGGTTTGACAACAAACTTAATAAAAACAATATTTTTGGGTTCCCATACATTAAACTGAAACTCAACAGATTTTATTTCATCCAGTGTGGGGTATCAATGTGTAAGCTCTTGAAAATGATATCGAGGTTTCTAATATCCTTTTATTAAATTGAATAGTTTGCGCGAGAGACACTTCCAAAGTTGAAAAAGTGTCCCCGCCCTCTCCTCTAATTTCTAAACTATTGGGTTGATAAAATCAAAAATATATATGATGTAGATAACCATAAAATCTAACAACGTAATTTAGTTTGAACGATTTCTGGTGTGTAGTTTTTTTATACGCCATAAACGGTGAACCACTATTTTTTCACATTAAAGCTGTAGGAGGTTTCTAAGTAAATAAAAAATTGATTTATTTCATGTTACTTGCTGCTGCCGAACTCTCTACGGGCGAGTCCGATTCGCGCTTGGCCAATTTTTATTCTATTCCGTTAAGACAACTTGTTTCCAGACTTGTCTCGTCTCAGGGTATTAATGAGCGGAATACATCTATTCATACATACATAACTCAAATGAGTGTCTGTTTTTCATATTGAAATAACCGTAATTTAGTATTTAATGCATATGAATAATATATTACGCCTAAAGAAAGGTGTCAAACTTAACCTAGCCTCATCTTTAAGGAGGTGTTAATGTTAGTTTATTTCTACCTTTAGCTAAACACAAATGTAACTGCAAGCCCCTGGTCAAAAATATAGAAGGAAATGAAAAAGGGCACAGTGGAATATTAATTATTGTAGGTACGAGTATGTCGACACGAAAACTTTTATTAAAAAGTAAAAGTTAAAGTACTCTCATTAAATATACTTTAAAGTACTTGTTTGTAGGTACATCATATTCAAATTCACAATCATCTCGATAACATAATATTACTTTTATAATAAATTTAATGGAACCATTTGCTCATAACTGGAGCAGAATATATGCCACCGGAAAATAGTAAGAATCGCAAAGTGATTAATTTCCTAGGAAATTCATAACTTTTCGCAGGATTAGAGATAAATACAATTTATCTCTGCTATAAAATCCTAATAAACATTTACAAAAAGTTTATCAATTTCCTAAAAAAAATATCAATTTGCGGCTCTTATTATTTTCCGGTGACATATACATTGAAGTTATATTATAGTCACTTCAATATAATTTATTACAAAACATATTTTGAACTGTTTTTATTTTTTGAAAATAAACGCTCGGCGCGCAGATCACAACGCACGAGCTGCGCGCCTTACGAAGCGTTTTAAATAGTTAGCTGAGACCCTGGATAAACACAAAGGCCATGTTTTACTGCGGGATAATATCTTATACCGCGATCGACAATAAGAACCAACGGTTATTTGATTGAAGTAAAAGAGCGCATGAGCGGAGACCTGGTTTCCCTATCACATGCACACACACGCGCGCCCGCTCACATACACACACGCCACACACACACACACACGCTCACGTGCGCACAAACACACACGCACGCACATTTACCCGCGCGGACGCACGTCCGCTTATTTTTGATTGTAGCAAAAGAGTGCACGAGCAGAGACCTGGTATCTTTTACACGCAGACACAGTGTTGTTCAAATACAAGAACAAGACGAGACTTAGCCAGTCTTGATCTTGGTCTTGCACCAATAGTACAAAACCAAAAGTCAGTACAAAACCTTAAATGCTGCATTGCCCGGTGAAGCTGTAAAGGCCATCTGCGGCCAACAGCTCCTGCTGTTCGAAAAAAAACCTTTGATGCCGCATTATCAAAATGCCGAAACAAAACTGTGCATGCACTCTGTTTGATTGTTTATGGTATTGGTCGTAATGCTCGAGCGTAATGCACATTCCTAAGCGTACATACACCGAATTGTTATACCTAACTGCTCCGTGAAATAGCGCTAAGAGTCCTAGCTGCAAGACGCAAGAGTCTTGTCGGATTAGTCTTGTTCTTGCTTACGTCTTGCACGGTGAGTCTTGGTTTTGATAATAACACGCGGTCTTGGTCTTGCAAAAAGACCAAGACTGAATTTGGGCAACACTAATCTCAACCAACGCTGAACATACTAACCCCGCAAACAGTTCTTGATGGCTATTCTATTAGCTACTTACTAATGTAACAGACATACGAAAACTTTTAAAGGAGACAAAACTTGAATATTTTCGAATACGAGACACAAACAAGTCTAGCGGATATTGGAAATACTAAAGGTAAACAGGAACAGGTCACGGTTATTTTCCCTCCCCCACTCCCACCCATCATCCCACCGAGCCTGTATTGACGCTCTTGAATTGGCAAAGCCTACTGCGCAAGTGCTAGTAAATAAAGAGATACGACGCAATAACCCAAACAAAGGCTGCTCTTAGAACAAGGCAAACTATATATTAAGTAGTACCCCGAATGTATGTGCCTATAGGTTCATATTTGTGAACTTTTTATCTGTCGCTGAGCTTAAGTAGTTTGATAGAATTGTCAGGACGGCTAAATGGTACATAGCTGTTATGTGCTAGCACGATTGGCCGCTTTTATTTCCTAACTTGCTGTTGGAAACGCCTTTTCGCTTGTTGCGAGTACCAGTGTGCATAGAACACGCTAACGAAATGCCTTTGTTCTGACGGCGTCCAATGACATTAATAAAAATCAAGGCTTAAATAGATTATTTCTGTTAATTCTAGTTTGTTTCAGTGCTATAACTAGTATCACACTGGTAATATAATCTTTACACGAGTAATATTATAGTATTACTATTGTTATTCTTTGAATGAAGAATTTTAAGTATGAACTATTGTAAGTATAATAAATACTTGGAACTAATATTTTTTCCATTGTAGTAAAACAAAACGCATTTCAAGAGAAAAGTAGAAGAAGCGGTGACTCCTCCTGGTACTGGCATTGCTTTCAAGTGTTTTTTGTTACCTATGTATTTTGTATCTTTGAAAAATCACAAAATGAATTTTGAATTATTAAAACACTGAAAAAGGCGCTTGTTATACCTACCCAGTTACATAAACTTTACATATCTATTGAAAAGCAATGTCAAACATGTCAGAGAATTAAAGATGTCACCTAGTGTCGACCTTCACAGACACGTGCCGGCGCCACGCAGGAACAGGCGCCCTTGGGCTGGCTGATCAATACTGGACCTAGCCATTTTAGTGTTCGAGTTCTTTCCAGTATTCGTGGAATCAGCAGCCTCCCGGGCCCTGACGTCAGCCCGGCGGGGTGGGATGAGGAAGGGAGTGGCTGTGGCCCCTTCAGGCCCCGCCTACCTGTGGCACTGTTGGCATTGAACCATGTATTGACGTCATCTCCGGGTACCCAAACAGGGCGGCTGGAGGAGGAGGGGGGTATACCTGACAGTGTATATCAGACAGGCCAAGGGCATTCCATTAACTCTATTAACAGTAGGGAGCTTTTAAATTAAGTTTTATTTTTACCCAATGTTTAACACTTTTTTGTAATATTTATACAACTGATTGATATATTGATTTCTACTATGATTGAAATTAAAATATTACCTATACATAGATATCGTATCGAAATCCAAGGTTTCGAAGATGGGGAAATTTTCTTTTAAAAACGGGGTTTCTTGTTTAGTATCTTCAAATTAAGTTAGGACTGCATATTCAATTCCTTTTGTAAGAAAGAATAAGACGATAACACTTATTAGGTGGATGAATTTTATTAAACTGTTCATTCTGTAATCTATTAAATGTAAATATTTTACTTCTGGTGATGGAGAAGGAGGTTGTGAGACTAATAAACAAATTACGGACTTAACGCAATCGTGTAGTTAGCGAAACGGCGAAGCCATAAATAGTTAGGTACTGATATGTAGACTTTGTTGAAGTTAGAGTCGGTAGAGTTAGGCCATGTAGATTCAGAAGCTTGGCTCTCCGTGAGATCTGATATCTTTTCACTGGGCAAACCTTATGTGGCCGTCTTGGCAACATTATACATGTAATGTTTATGGTGGGATTTCATTTACTTATTCTGTCAAACCCGCCGTCCACCGCCAGCTAAACTAAGGTCAATAAACTTAACTAAGGTAGACGAGAAATAAATACGTCCACTGAAAAATAAGCTAAGACTTCTTAAGAGGAGTATTGCAATCGTCATAGGAAAAAGTGATTAATTATTGCTCAAAAGACACCAGCCCTGAGTGAGGGGCGCTTAGTTTAGCTCACGTAGCACCTAACAGATGGGATACACAATTTAGTTCGACGTGGCGGGCTATTTACGTAGCTTAGCTTGCATAGTTTGCCATAGACGCACATGTATGAAAAACTGGCCCAGTTGCACTTTGCGGGCTAAGCTTAAGCAACTTGTGTATATTGGTGGAAAAAAATCGGCTTTATTGTAGGTTTTAAAAGTACTATTAAACATATTAGTACATTATACATAGTACATTAAACATATTATACGCATTGTTTATAAAATACGCATAATAAGCAGTACCTAATAAAACATACAAAAAACAAATGAACCTTACGTCTATCGATATTGAATTTCAGTCTAGAAGCTCTATGAGAGGTCACATTGTCCTTATTCACATACTTACCTACATTCATTCCGTACATTTTCATAGACAAAAGAGTGAGACGACTATTGTTCAGCGAATTTAGTGAGATAAACAAGACAATCAAAAATTACTGGAACAATGGAACTCGTGCGTGAGTAATTATAACAGTTACTGCGTCATCATATTAATTACGAAACGTCTAGTAAGGTCACGGAAATAATAACAAATAATACCTGGTTGTGTAATTATCAAATAAGTAAACAGGATATGGCAACATTGGTCATGTCACCGTAAACATTATGATTAATGTTGCCGAACTATCGATAGTTTGATTTCAGTATAGATAGGTGACCGTGAAAATCATCGATTCTATCGATAGGCCGAAATACAAAACCGATGTTTTGTCAATACTATCTATTGTTTTTGCAATATTTTACTAAACATTAAACTGAAGTATAGCCGGTCGCCACCATCGATAGGATTTCCGTGTGTCGATAGTAACAGGGCTATCGATAGCTTTATCGATACTACTGCGTTTGCCCAACTATCGATAGCATATCGATAAAGAGGAGTATCGAGCGGCCAGATGAATTCTGATTGTATAGACACATTGTAAGCGACCGTGTTGAGTCAGCAGGATAAATGTGTGGACGCCGCCAGTTCCTCCTCACTGACCGGCTAGCGTACTAGGGTTCAGCTCTTATTTTATCGCAGACTTCACCCTTTTTTATTAAACTTCACTAGTATTTCTCTCCAAGATAGTCTCTTCTCCAGCACACGTGTGCTCCAACAGTCATCAGTTCTGCGCCATACATGACTGGCCCAATGCCACTTCAACTTACTGATCCGGTGAGCTTTGTCGTTAATATTACTTATCTTGCGGATAAAATCATTTCTCATTTTATCCTTAAGAGAGAGCACGAGCACAGCTCGCTCTATTGCCCGTTGCGTACCATTAAATTTGTGAACCAATCCCGCTGTCCATTTCCACGTCCCCACCGAGGGGCACGAGGCTACCCATATAGGGTGTATAGGCCTTAGTCGTCCACATGGGCCCAGTGCGGATTGGCCGACTTCACGCACAACCTTTTAATCTTTTCGCAGGCGTGCGCAGGTTTCCTCACGATGATTTCTTCACTGTAAGAGCGTCGGATAACGTAGATATAATTTCGAAAACACATTGGTACATGTCGGGATTCGATCTTGCACCCTCCCCGTAGGAAGGCTACAATCCACACCATTGAGCCACCGACACTCTCGATTTTTTATTTTTTATTTAAAATATTTTTGTTGCAACATATAATCATATATCAAGATTTTTGAAGAATTATGATTGAATCACATCAAATTCACACATATTTATCACTTTTAGAGGTGAACTAAAGATTTTATACAGGGAGACAAATAAAAAGAGTGAACAATAGCAGGTAACTCATCCTTTTAACCTTACTTATCTTTTTTGACATTGAAGTCGAGACGGTATTGTGTCTGCTATCGGCGAGAGTACTTAGGTAGTTTGTGATAATGGAATCCTATAGTGAGTATTAATTACACAAAGAAGGATTTTATCACTGTAAGTAGCCCATGTCGGCATAAGTCCGATAATCACAATATCAGAACAAACAGATATTGTGTTGCTTACGCTGAAATCTGCGACACCGGTATTTCAGACGTTATTTCGAGACGATATTTCATCTCATCTACTGAAGCTTTCGTTTTATAGACTTTGATGGACGTTTTCTTTTTGATTTGCCTATTACCGACCTTGTTGGTAGATTCTGGTCTGACTCCTAAGCCGACAAATTTACAATGACGACAATTTGATTTTATTTGTATGGGCTAAAAATGTCTAAAATAAACTATGGATTCACTATAGATTTATATAAGTCTTTATCAAACATTTTCTCATCCATAAAAAATAAAATGTATTATCATTTTATGTATTTCACAATGTATTAACTATTTTTAGCCCTATCAAAGCGGGGTCATTTGAAAAACAAATGTAGGCGTCTGTCGCCGTCTCAGGGACTTCTCCCTAAATTAACGAGGGTGGAAATCCTACCGCTCATGAAATATTGTTGGTATTTTTTCCATGTGAATAATAAAACTTCAAGTAAATAGGTTTAAATATAAAAGTAAAGAAATCCATTGCTTAAAGTCATTCGAAGAAGAATATTTTCTAAAGCACAATGTAGGATTAAATTATAAATACTTTAAATTTACTGAAACTATATATTTATGTGTGGGGAAGGAACGTGTCATATAAAACTTTGACGCAAGTTACGTAACGGGTAAAAACCAACACCATTAACAAATTTACAATCGCTATTAGAATGGGTGGCCAGAGAGCATCGGTGTCTCAATGGGGTGGACTGTTGCCTTCCTACCGGGAGAGCGCATGATTTCCAAATCCTCGAAATTATATGTACGTTATCAGACGCTTTTTACGGTAAAGGAAAACATCGAGAGTTAGCCTGCGCATGCCTGCGAAGAGATTCAAGGTTGTGCATTAAGTCGGCCAATCCGCACTGGGCCAGCGGGCCTTAGTCGTCCTATACACCCTTTGTTTGAATATTGAGGCGTAGAAAATTGTAATAAAATACAGGCAAAGTAGTGGTTGTATAAATATATATTTCCACGTTGTCGAAAATCGAAATGAGAACAAAATGTTTTACTTGGCGCCGTTATTTCACCCTTTTCGGAAAACACATTGCTACCGCGATGTAATACAGGATAGTGCCATCTAGTGAGCAAATTTGGCACTAAACTTTACATAGAAACAATAGTTTTAAAAATGAAAAGTGTTTATTCAGTTTAGGTCCTTAAAGAACACTTATGAATGTCAAATGAAGCTACCACTGGTTCGGGAGGTAGTTTTCCACTGAGAAGAAACCAGCAAGAAACTCAGTAGTTACTCTTTTCAAAAAAAATTGTGTTGAATACAGATTCATTTGTAATCAAAATAATTATATAAAGCAAATTATATTTTCAATTTTTATCGTATTATGTATTGGTAAAAATATAATAATCTACAAAAGTACTATAAAGCAGTTAAGTATTATATAAATTTAAATAGATGACAACAAAAATAACAAAAGTAGTGCAGGCGTGGAAATCAACATGTCCATGAGTTTTTATCATTTATATAATCTTCAACACTATAGTAAGCTTTTTTTATTAAAATAGACTTTACATGAGACTTAAACTTATGCAGGGGTAAATCAATTACATTTTGTGGTAGCTTATTAAATATTTTAATGCTTAATCCCACAAATGAGTTCCCAACCTTATGCAATCTAAGATTTGGAACGGCAAGTTTGTGTTTGTTCCTAGTGTTCAAACTATGATTATCTGACTTTTTTGAAAATACATGTAAATTTTTGTGTACATAGATGACGCAGTCTAGAATGTACTGAGACGGTAATGTTAAAATATTTATTTGTTTAAATAATTCCCTTAGTGAGTCACGTGATTTAAGGCCGTATATGGCACGGATGGATCTTTTCTGCAATACAAAAATTGTTTGTAGATCAGCAGCAGACCCCCACAAAAGTAGACCATAAGACATCACGCTGTGAAAATAGCTAAAATACACAAGTCTTGCAGTCTCAATATCAGTGAGACTTCTTATCTTCCTTACAGCATATGCAGCGGAACTAAGCCTTCCTGCCAAAGCCGCAATATGGGGACCCCACTGCAATTTTGCGTCTAATTTTATACCCAGGAAAACGGTTGAATTTATTACTTCCATGGGTCCTTCATCCAAAGTGATGAAAGTATCTACCTGCCTTACATTAGGCATTGTGAACTTAATACATTTGGTTTCTTAGAGTTAAGAAGTAAATTATTGGTCGTAAACCAATGTAATACCTGAGAAAGTGTAGTATTTACATCGTCAAAAGTTTTTTTTGTCTATCCACGTTAAATATAAGAGATGTATCATCAGCAAATAATACAGTTTCACATAGGTTTTGAGTATAATAAGGTAGATCATTTATATAAATTAAAAATAATAAAGGTCCCAATATTGAGCCCTGGGGAACGCCCATCAATAAAAGGGCTCCGCTGGAACTTGTTTCTCCGACATGTACGTTTTGGACTCTATTCGTTAAATATGATTGTATTAAATTAAGAGCGTCCTTATCGACACCGTAATGCTTCAACTTCATGAGGAGAGTATTATGGTTAACGCAATCGAATGCCTTCGATAGATCGCAGAATATTCCTATAGCATCTTGCTTATTTTCCCACGCCTCAAAAATATGTTTCATTAGTGCCACTCCTGCATCAGTAGTGGATCTGCCTTTAGTAAATCCAAATTGATTGCTATGTAATAATTTGTTTACGTTGAAATGAGACAATAATTGATTAAATTTTTTTTTCAAATATCTTACTTAGAGCTGGGAGAATAGAGATAGGTCTGTAGTGAGACGGGTCACTCTTTTCTCCAGATTTGAATAAAGGTATGATTTTACTGAATTTCATCAAATTTGGAAATTCGCCCTGGTCAACACACTGATTAAAAATAACAGCTAAGTGAGGAGCAATACATATAATTATATTTTTAAGTATTTCTGTAGAGAGTCCCCATAAATCCTCTGTTTTTTTAATATTTAACTCTTTAAAAGTTCTAATGATTATCCCTGCATTTACATGTGTAAATCTAAAAGACGTTTTGCACTCATCAACATGTGACTTGAGGAGAGAAACAGCAAGATGAGGATTTGAATTTAATTTACTAGTTACAGTGACAGTAAAGAACTTTTCAAATGCCACCTGAGAGTCAGTATCAAGACTCCTGCCATCAATATTCAGTGAGATCTTGTTTTATTTTTACAAGTCTCCTTATTGATGATATTCCACGAAACTTTACTTTTATTAGTAGCATTGATTATTTTATTTTTAAAATAATTAGCTTTAGCTACTGCGCAAACTTTTTTGAATAATTTTGAATAATTTCTAACATACTCTATGATAACAGGGTCATTAGTATTAGCCATAACATCATACAATTCAAATAACTTTTTTCTACTTGTATAAATACCAGTAGTGGCCCAGTCGCTAAATTTAGATTTTAAAGTATTTAATCTAACATGTTTTTTTGGAAATGTACCATTAAATTCCTTTTCAATTACACTAAATAATTAATTATAATGTTCATCGACATTTTCATTACTATAAGTTAATAAAGGCAACTTGCTAGATATATTTTCCTTAAATTTTTCTATGCGATATGTTGTAATTGGCCGACAAACAAAATTACAGGAAGTTGGGGCAAGACGGTGCTCAAACGATGCCATCTGTCCGCTATGATCAGAATTAATGAAATTTATTATACGACCCATTTGGTGTTGCGGTTGATAGGTCGGCCGCAACACTAAGGGTTCTGGGTTCGATCCCCGGGCAGTACAAACATTTGTGTGCATGAACATGTCTGTTTGTAATAGTCTGGGTGTTTTCTATGTATAATATGTATGTATTTACAAAAAAAAAATGTATACATGTATGTTTATCCGTTGTTTAGTATCCATAATACAGGCTTCACGCTTAACTTGGGGATAGATGGCGCTGTGTGATTGTCAGTGGATATTTATTATTTATTTATTATACTCTTGTCATTTATATCAAAATTACAAAAAATGTTGTCTAAACAAGTGGCCGAGATTGAAGTAATTCTTGTAGGTTCATTAAAAAGATTAATTAAATTAAATGATTTAAAAAGATTTAGAAAGATTTACATTTTGACAGCTGACGCCATCTTTTCTGTTAATTATTGAAAATATTTATTTTCCTATTTACAATAAATCAATAATATATAATGACAAACACATATTGTGAAAAGTCATTGTAGTTAATAATCTTAACACCCTTTACGGGTAGGCTCGTGCCCTCGGTGGGGACGTTTTATGAGCTGATGATGATGATTCTGATGATTAGAATCTCAAAAAATCCAGCTTGTATTTCATTTTAACCTACTAAACTACCTGTTTTTTTTTATAGACACCTTAAAAAGGTATGTTGTCGACCCTATACAGAGTAAGTGTTATTATATACATAAACGTCACAATATAATAGAAGAACTATTGTTTGATCCATTTGTAAAAAAATTTTTATTCGACACTAAGTAGTACCTGTTCTAAATGCAATCATATAAGTAGAAAGAATTATTGTTTCATCCCAGATGTGATAATATCTTGTTTAAACTCATGTTTTTCGATACTTTCTTTTAGGGAACATCTGTAAGATATTAATTTGTCTATACATTTTAAAAGACAATGTCAATGCAATACGTAGTTAGTAGGGAAACATTGTGCTCTATAAATACACAACCATTTTAAAAAAAGCTACATAGTTGGATTTCAGCTGCTATTCTGAGCACACAATATTGGTATTTTATTTAGCCTAAAGACGCTGTCCCGTGCTCGAACCTTACTCGCAACTATGGACGTAAAATTTATTTTTACGTCTATGCTCGCAGCTAATGAATTATAACACTTGCTACGATAAGCTACGATATGAAGCAGACAATACTACGTGCTCATGATTGCGTAGGAGGCTTATGTGCTACGTAGTCGTTGTATTTTTAAATACTGTTCTGCCTATCATTATTTAATTACTTGTTGGATGACTAATATTAGTGCAAAGCTGGCTAAGTTGTTACTACATACTTTTTGCTGTTACTTGTTTATTTCTGTTTATTATTTTCAAAGAGATAGAGTATTAAGCTATGGCAGTGATACATAAGAGTCGGAATCCTGTCATACAAGGCTTCCTAGCACGGGATACATCCTTGCACTATGACTTTTGAATTTTTGATGGTAAGTATGTGAATGGAGTTAAAAAATTACTTTTGATTCAATTAATTATACCTATGTAGGTACATATATGAGTAAACGAAAGTTATCCGTTGTTCAGTAAATACAGTTACAGGCTTCTTGCACAGGCGCTATGTGAATGTCGAAGTTATAATGGGCGATGGTTAATGATTGTGCAAGTGAATTAAGCTATTCAATCTTATTTTCATCATCATCAGCTAATAATGACCAACTGTACGGAACAGGTCTTCCCTCACAGAATAGATAGGCTCAGTTTAATCATTTTAATGTTGTCATATTAAAAATCCTTTAAACTTTTGTGCGGTCTACTGCTGGACATAGGTCTCGCCCGTAATATTTTTTAGTTAAAATCATAAAATCCATAATTTTACTCGTAATTCTGGGCCATAGTTTTATTGGACTATAAAAAACCTGTTGCGTTGTCACTATATTCGCATATATTCACTGCCGACTCCTGTATATTGGCAATCAAAGCTCAAGTTTTCCTTGTATTATGGTAATTAGTCGTGTGATCACTTAAGGTATCTTGTTACCATTTAGGGCGATGTTTGCCTATTAGGGGTAATTAATTACATCGTATTAAGTAACAAATGTTCTTTTTTTATTTGCCGAATTATTTTTTGTTAAATTTTTTTGTTGATCAAATATACTTCTCTTATGATCATGTACTTACTTTTTAGGGTTCCGTAGATCAATGGCAAGCAACGGAACACTCATAAATTCGTCATGTCTATATGTCTGCTCGTCCGGACGTCATGTCTGTCCCCCCCTCTAACTTTAATGATAAAGGAATGATAAAATAAATATATATATATACCCGATGATTTAGGTACATTACTATGAAAACTTCCTTCGAAATTTGGTTTGAACGACATCTAGTCGTTAGTTTTTTATACTTCACAAATGTCGCTTCTAATAAGGGAGCGTTCAAGTATTACGTAACGCAATTTGGGGGGCGGGGGGTCTCGTAAAACGTTACGATGCGTTACACGGGCGGGAAGGGGGTCCTTCTTACAACACGTTACGTAACATTATTTCTTTTTTTATATAAAAAAATAGGGAAATAAAACTCCCAAATTGCAACCCTTTTCGTTTACGTTTTACGGGGAATCTCTCGATTGTTAAAATAAATTAATAAATAAAAGGTTAAAATAAATATGTTTTTTATTTGAAGAATTTATTAGTAAAAAAGCTAAAATACTTAGGAGAATGAAGAGAGAAAAACAATTGTGTTTTGTAAAGCCAAAAAATAAAAAAATAAACAAAATACACAGGTGTTGCGAATTAAAAATCTCTGTTTTATTATAAGGCAATTAAAACTATACGAAGGATAAAACTATAACAACTTTTTGCGACTTCAGGGTGAAAAATGATGACTTGAGTGTTACGTAACCTTTAGAGAGGGGGGTGGGGGGTACAGAAAAACGTTACGGAGCGTTACATGGGGGAGGGGGGTCAAAAATCTTCAAAAATTGCGTTACGTAATACTTGAACGCTCCTAATATATCTGTAGTAGTTATAACAATTACTTTGTATTTACAAAATTTAATAATGAATAGTGTGATGGCGTTATAAATCAACAATAAACTTACTAGACTTGCACAATCATGAAAAAACGCCAACCAGAGAATGTCGAAGCCCCATGACGTAAACGTATAGTTACTACTATATTTAGAGCGTTAAATTATTCATTTAAAATTTGACCTTAACAACGCAACATAGGAAGAGTATAAAATCAAAAGCATGAGCACTGCTACTACTATGTCATTATGACATATAGTGAGCGACGTGTTTATGAATGAAAATTCTGCCCAACTGACGTGATGGACACACTTTTGTCGCAAACACTTTTTTGTAGTGCAATTGCAAGGAATATGTATGTTTCAAAAATTCTTAATAATTTATCAAATATTTTTATGTTACAAAATCTTCTAAATAATACCTAAAACAATGAATTCTTCGACACAAAATATTTATGATAAATTGGTAATACACTACTTAATAATTCCTATGCGTCCAAAAAAAATCAGATCACCGTACACGTAAAGTAACGTTTTCTTTATTGTATTTCTTTATTTTAGGCCAGCGCTAACTACAAACATTTGCAAGATTATTTATTTAGACAATATATTTTATTTTTAAGGTTTGTGTTTTTTGTTAGTGTTGTAGTGTTTTTATATTGTAAGATTATTAATATGATAAATTAATAAGTTATATAAAAAAAAAGTGCAAGACCAAACATCGTCACACAATATTTTATAATAAAGATTTTGATACAAACATAAAATAACAGAAAATTCCTCCCCCAAGCGCGAATTATTCTGTTTTCTGATCAACGCTTATTCCAATTGTCTAAATCATTTTCTTTTGATTAACATTACGTAGTTTCCTTGTTCGAGCATGAAAACAATTTCCTATGTTATTTTTATTAGTTACTAGATAGCAACCGATCCGACAATCCACCTAGTCTAAACTTTGCCTTAGGTATATAAGAAAAACACGGCTGTGTTGTGGCTGGTAACCAAATAATAATTGAAGTGACGACCCCATCGCCCGATGGAAATACTATTACTTGGTACGAGTGCATGCATAAAGCTGAAATCAGTGCAGTCAGTCACCGTCCGGCAGCTTGTGGCGAGCTGATGGTGTGTCGGTCCCGTACTCTGGGGAACCCTTTGGTCTTCGCCTTCGTCTTGCCTTTATTGGTTGGAGTGGACCCCATGAGGACCAGATCCCCACCTCCCGCATGCCTTCATTGACCGTCGGGGTATGTCGCTGGGGCTATATGGTCGGGGGTGGAAGTGTCTCATGGCGTAATAATGAGGAAACCCGCTCCGAGTTACTTGCGTACTTTCTTACAATGGTCAAATCAACATCTAATATCTTATTTTTTTCTACAGTAAGCACCTATATTTTTTACAGGTTTAATCTGTAAAAATAAACTTTAGAAATTAAATATTTTTGAGTCAACAATAAAAATTGTATAGTGCTACTTTCACTCTTAACTTACAAATAACGAAGTTGCACCACGAATTTTTAACAACTGCACAAAAAAGTAGGGTGCTCAGTAGTATCAATGACGAATCATATTTATTAATGAAAAAAAATACAATTATCGTATTCCCAAAATTATATATAATAATAAGTAACTACTACGTACGTATAATTAGATACGCGTGCTGCTAAATAACGAACGGACTTGCGTACCTGTTGGCTAAAATTTCATTGATAAATCCCGCAAAGTCAAGACTCAATTTAATTCAACAAGCGAGAAAAACGCGGCGTGAGTGCATGGTACATTTATTGGTCTGGAAAATACGCACAAAAATTGAGCGAGAATTGGGATCAGCAACATACACAAATAATTATCACTTTTCAAATATACAAAAGAAATTGTCTATCTAACATAAAATAAAAAATAAAATATATCAGTAATTGACACTGAAGCTCCCATTGTTTTATGATGTAGTTAAAAAATAGTGGTGTATTCCGGATATGTCAAGAAAGAATGGGTCGGTCACACACATAATATCAATACAACTGAGATGTCTGTGGGTCACACAAATCGCAGAACTGATAGCGTTGGCGCAGACCACAAATTAAAGAATATTGTTTTATTATCAATTAATATGTGGAGCAGAATAATTCCAAAGTGGAGACCGCGTCTTTGTTAAAGTAACTTATTACATTAAGAATGGACTGCGATAGGTTAAAGAGTGAGAAAGAAGTTCAATTACATTGATTTATATATTAAACAAACAGGGAAAAATAGGAGAAAACTTAATTAAAATACTTGATCTATTTCTCTGGTTTGGAAAAATCACAAACATGAAAACTATGATTGAATAATAAATTTTAACAAGTAAAAGAGCTAAATCGAATGCTCATAAATAATAGGTTAAATATATAACAAACATTGTTATAAAATTCCACCATAACCTAAAACAATCTCGTGCGCATATACATAAACATCTTACGACTACACTTTTCTACGTGTACAAAGCCCGCGAAATTTCCTAATTTGCCAACCTTTAAAGTTTTATACGATTTTGTGTAACCTTGACATTTCGCTTATCGATTGTTAGGGAGACGAGGTGGCGGAGCTGGCTACGCATGTGTGCGCTGCACATGCAACCGGCGGCGCCGAGCCTCATAAAGCCTGCAGCCTCCGCGCTAGCTACACGCGCTCAGTACAGCTCCGACGGCACGCGCCGACGGCCAAGCGCTCGCATTACGACGAACAATTAATCACATAATGCGAAATTGACTGTGCGAATTCTCAATAATTTTTAAAGTTGCTGAAAAATATTTCTACTGTAAATTCAGTGTTGGCAAAAAAAATCATTTTTTATTGGCAAATCAACTTTACCAAATTAAATTGGTACTTTTAACTATTTTTTTTTGGACTACACTAATTGTTTTGAAAAAGCCTACATTTCTCGTGATTTCGTTAAAACTCTATATTAACAGCAAGAAGTTATGAAAACACTACACCGTGCCGAAAAATACACACCAAGTCTTGTAAGTATTTTTTATTTTAATTTATAATAAATATTGCTAGGTATTTTTGATATTATTTTATTAAGCTGCGCAGTTATGTTAAGTTTTGCAGGTGCGAAAGTCATTTGTTTTTTATCGTTTTTATTCGCGAAGATTAAAAGCTATCCATTAACAAATGAATGATTTGATGAACACTTATCGATTTACTAATTTTCATATTTAAGCTGTGTCGATTTACACAAACATTTTAGCTATCGATACATTGAATTTGATAATAACTACAATCTAAAGAAAAAAATAGATGTTTGATAAAAATTAGTAGATATAGAATATGTTTATTTTAAAACGCATAGAAAGTTTACTTTTATATAAATATGAAAAAAATATTTTAAAGTTTTTACGTTCAAATATTTGAGAATGTTGAGTGAGTATTTGAGGTTTTTGTGGTAACAAATTGAATTGTAAAGCTAGCATTCAAAGATTTGTTATCTATACTAATATTATAAAGCTGAAGAGTTTGTTTGTTTGTTTGAACGCGCTAATCTCAGGAACTACTGGTCCAATTTGAAAAATTCTTTCAGTGTTAGATAGCTCATCTATCGAGGAAGGCTATAGGCTATATATCATCACGCTACAAGCAAAAGAAGCGGATCAGCAATGAATAATGTTTCAAAATCCGGGGGAAAAATTTCTTACTTGGAGATTCTGCTGCGTACGCTGCGTAAACGGTTAAAGTTTCGCAAAAGTCATGTATTAGAGTATTGTTACTCTTTTAAAGGTCTACAAATAAATCGCGACAGCATATGTCTATCTTTTAAGGTTAGCTCCCTATAACATATTTTTGCTAAAATTTTTTCTAATATAATGCATCATTTTGCGAAGCTATTTTCATAAATATGATATCAATCCTTATCCAAATAAATACTTTATTTATTACAAGTATTTCATTTTAAACAAAACTGCCTTTACATCATTCAATTTAAATGAATATCTTATGAGATATCGCAGTTTTAACTCACCTATAAAAACGAAGTAGGGGGTGAAAGAGAGCGTTAGGCCAAAGTAACTATTCCACGCGGACGAAGTCGCACGCAAAAGCTAGTTTTAAATAAATTAGTTTATTGTATAACGATCATCAAAATGAAACTATTTGCCCTCTTTTTTTAAGAGTGAGTCTAAGGTTTAGGGCTCTTGCAAATCTGATGAGAGCATGCAACTTTCTTCCGTCTGNAAATATTTCTTTCTTTCTTTCTTTCTTTCATTTGAAGTTTTTGAGTGCTGCCATATAGTTGGGCAAAAGCAATAGTAGCGGTAGGCCTATCGATAGATAGCTTAGTTTAGAGCTATAGTATCAGTACACTGCAATTGATAGTGCAGAACTTGGATACTATCGATAGTTGATACAATATACAAAGCCGACAGTATCGATACGTCAATATCGAACTACCATACCATCGATAGTATTGCAGTTTACCGATACTATTGCGCTCAACTAATCTATGACACTGCTTTTAGTATCGATAGGCCTATCGATAATAAAGATGATTTTCAAGTTCAACTGTCGATAGTTCGGCAACACTAGTAACTATATGTTTACTAAAGATAATTTCATTTCATTCTTATTATTTCCTTAGTTGCTTAGAGTACTCAATATATTTTTTATGTCTCGTCATACTTTTCTGGGTCTCATATCCTTGTAGGAAATTCTATTATTTAACGATGTCATACGTCGGCCCTTGTCAACGCTCGTATACCAGCGGTTTTGGAACCAAATGGGCTCGTACGAAGCGATGGAAGCGACCCGACGGATGACACTCGTGCCCTGGAAGACAGGACGGCCTTTGGTTTGGGATGCTACTTGTGTAGACACCCTAGCGCCTTCCCATCTTCATCAAAGCTCCGTGGAAGCGGGTTCTGCAGCTGCTTCGGCAGAGGCCCTTAAGCGGCGCAAATATTAAAGTATTGGAGATACTTACATATTTGAACCGTTTGAGGTCGAAACATTAGGCTCATGGGGACCAAGTGCCCATAAACTTTATCGTGATTTGGCTAAGCGTTTGGCAGAGTCATCTCACGATACGAAGGCTGGTCTTTATCTCGGACAGAGAATTAGCTTCGCAATTCCGCGTGGCAACGTGACCAGCCTCTTGGGCACCTTTCCATATGATGGCGACCCCAATCAGATATTTTATTAATAGGGAGTATTCCCTATGAATAAAATATCTTTTTGAATTTATTTATGTTTCTAGGCTTTTGTAAATATATGTAGATAATTGACATTAATGATAGATGTCACTGTCATCGTGTGATGACGTCATGTTGTATAATAATCTTTAATTCAACCATATTATTTAATATCTATAAGTGGCTTGGTTACAGTTTGTACACGATGTACAAATGTAATATAACCATAATAATTTACATAACCTTCTTATTGACAAAATCATATTTCCCTTGTTTCAGAAAACCTAGTCAAGATTTATTTGAGAAACTAACAATATTCAAGATGCATAAGCCCGAAAAAATGGAGGGAAGAATATTAAGTATGGAAAGTTTACAAGATTATGACAATATGCCACCAGAAGAAATCCCTCGGTACGTGACAGAGTCAACTGATCCCGAAGAACGGACCATGCTCGTGAACGCATTATACAGCAACCGCCAGCCCTTGTTACCATATGGAAGGATCAGTGCATTCACGCTCCCTACTCCACGCGCTCAGGAGCCGGCCAAGGTAGAGTACATGATTGTGGCCTGAAAAATAATTCCGAGAGTAGCCACGCCTACTCTCCGAACGTTTGGACATACGGACTCATCGTGCAAGATGGAGCCAAAAGAAAACTATAGCCAAAAGCCTACCCCTAATAGTCCTATATATGAACCTGCCTTCAATTGTTTGGGCACACCTCCGAGCACCAGGTCTAACAGCCCGGAAGCTTCATGTTCAAATGCACCAACGACAAATATGAATAATAGTTTGCAGCCGTCTATGTATTCAACCCCCAAGATTTCAAGGCCTATTATCCCTCAACAATCAAGGTCTGGCACTCCGTTGCCCTCGAGATCCGGCACCCCTGTGCTATCAAGGTCTGGCAGCCCTCTGCCATCCCGGTCTGGCACTTCACAGACATCCAGGCCCGGAACCCCACCGCCAGAGCATATCAATCCCTTTAGGAATTCCATGGCCGGCTTTCCCGAAAGCCCTCGTCATCACTATGAAAGGCCGCGAAGTCCGTGTCGGGTGCTAGCTAGTGCACTAGCAAACATTCCCTCTATCGAAGAACTTGACGAAGCAGACGCTTCGAGAATAAAAGGTTCACGACCTTGGGCGAAGCTTCGACGCAATATGGACCTTGTTATGAGTCCTCGAAATAGTGGATTAAATACGGCAGTGCATTTCGAAAATTCCTCAACACTAGAAACCGAAGGTGGTTATATGGTGCCTAAAAAAATAATCCACCCAGGCAAAGTGATGCCTCCGAGTGACTCTGCTGATAATCTGCCCGACATTTGTTTGAGTCCATGCAAGGGTATTCTAAAAAAATACCCGGTTTTTAAACACCTAAGTGGCTCCCATTCCGCACAGCTTCCAGATACTAGTCTTAGGCCTGTAAGCTTCACAGATAGCAGCAGCATGCTATCGGTATACTCGGACTCACGTGGTAATATTAGTAGGAGTACTGGCGAGTCCAACGGCTCATATGATTCAACCTCAGCCAATGTTACATATTCATTAGAAATCGAAAGCGCAGAAAGCACGGACTCTACAAGTTCTGATGAAATAACGGTGATTGCTGCTAACCCCATTTATTCCAACACGATGAATTTGCAGCGAAGTCTCATCCCCTTTAATGAAAGAAATGTTCCCGAATCCAATGGCACTGATATGATAGGTTGCGGGAGAACTTATGCACCGCCGTTTCAGATTCCTATGATGCCACGTCGTCATACCGTGGAAACTGCCGATGCCATCTGTCAAACGGATTTCGTTGTAGTAAGATTAGGTAATTCAACGATGCAGTCACAACCCGTACAAGTATTTAGTCATCTAATACAACTGAGGGCAGAAATGCACAGCGATGAGGAAGATGAGTTCATACGTCCAATAGACATCGCGGCTCTCAACGTTAATCCGAATAGAGAAACACCGAAAGTTGTCAGCATACAGATGACAGATAATAGTATCCAAATAGAATGGATTGAAGGTGACTACACTTTGAATACTGTTAAGAAAGTCAACGTTTCCATCCAAACGGATTATATTTTCAGAATAGTTGAACGCAATGATAGAGTTTCCGAAATAAGTGTGGAAATATCTGCAAAAACGGAAATACTCGAATTTCCATCTACTTCAGTACAAGATGAAAACCAACGGGGTTCTAGTAGAGACAGGAAAAACGAAGTAGTTAAAGAAAATTTCTCGCAAACTCTGAAAAAGATATTTACGTAAGTAAACTTTTATGTTAATTTCTTTACCTTTTGTTTGCTCATATTTGAGATCGAGAACTGACATTAATTTTATTGTTTATAGAATCAAAAAAAGCTCTGCTAGGACGGAGGCCTGGGAGCAAAAGACAGAGTTTACGTCCAGGTTTGCGTGCTTGCACAGGGAATTAAGCGATGGATCTACATACAAAGCGTACAATAGCCCGAACGTAGCAAGCGGTTCTA
The DNA here is from genome assembly GCA_019425675.1 of Leucinodes orbonalis. Taxonomy (NCBI): domain Eukaryota; kingdom Metazoa; phylum Arthropoda; class Insecta; order Lepidoptera; family Crambidae; genus Leucinodes; species Leucinodes orbonalis. Next base: position 86,686 of record PQWD01001067.1, read on the forward strand.
ACGTAAGAGTGTGCCCTGATTCACAATTCTCTTTGTGGAACCTAACAGAAGGTGACATATACAGTGAGAATTATACCGATAAGCAACGGTCGTGCTTCCTGCATAGTCAACTTGTCAGAGGAGAGAAGTGGGATGACTCTAAGGACTACCAATCAAATGATACTTGATGTTGGTGTTGTGGCCCATGCGGGCCTACAGTAACAGAGCTCTAAATGAAGTGTATAAAGACGCAATCTTAAAAAAAACAATGTGAATAGATATTTTAGAAATCCAATTTAAGATTAACGGCTGACAATTTCCATTAGTTTTGAAGTTGCGTTGAATCAGTTAACTAAAAAACCCAATAGAATTTCTTTAGTGACGATTGAATACATACGACTGCGGTTATCAAATTCATTTATGAATTTTGCTGCACACAAAAACACATGTCCTTGATATTTTTCTTAAGTAAATTGTAAATTTATTAAACTTAAGTGATAATATATATATATATATGAACCGCTAGTATAGATATGAGTGTCTTACTCTTATTAGTGTTAAAAAAATACAAAAATGTGCTTCCTATTCCTAAATCAAACCTTTTATAATTGGAAGCATTTTCCAATGTATCTTCAAATCTTCCTGCAGTGTGAGCTTCACTTCTCCAGACTGCTCTACGACTTCCCAATTCCATCTATTGTTTCACAGGTTAAATCTTCTAGTCAAGGAAACATCAGCTAGTCCAGTCCAATATTATATAAGTTTTGATTAATGCATTTTCAAGTCATGAGTGCTGTGTGTATGTAAAACTGACAGGGTTCGCGGTTTTAAAAATGAAATATGTGATTTATAGGAATAGGTATTTTGAGAGCAAGGTTGTTGATATGATTGTATTATAGAGGTGTAGTTTAACTACTTTATAGTTTAGCTGCATATGTTAAAATGTCATTTGTTAAGAAATGTTGTATCAAAATCGGAACTTACTATGAGTAAAATAAAAATATATGTTTTGTCGAAATATTTATCTTAATAACTTACATAATGTACTTCAATTAAAGGATCAAACAATAATTGGTCCATTCATAGAAAACGACTGAGCAGTCAATCAGCGTTAAGAGTTTGAGACATGTTAAGCTTCTTGATATAAAAATTAAAATCATAAAAAAAATAAAAAATAAAAAAATCAAAAAATCTTTAGGTGTATGTAGAACTTATAATACCAAATTAACTCGAAACTTGTTAAAGATACATTTATATTATATGCATTTTAAAATATCATGTTAATGTTCATCAAATATATATGTTTTTAGTAAACTCATCTATTGTAATAATAAAAAGTTAACACGATAATAATAATAAATAAGTAATTTAATAAAGCTTAGTGTAAAAAGTAAATCTAAGGCTGCATTAAATGCTTGCTTACGTAATTACGAGGCAAATACAACGACGTGAAGTTGTGCATTAAAATCCGTATAGTGTAACTAAAGTGGCAAGAGGAGGTTTATCGGGCGGTGGGAGGAGCGAAGAGGGCCAGCCCCGACCCGCCTCTTAAGCGGGGAAGATTGCAGTCATCCGACGCCTTCGATTTAAACTAATGTAAACTTGTAAATCTGTGAACTTTACAAGATTTCAACTATCGAGATTCGAAATTATGTATGATAAAGATACAAGTTTGATCAATCTTCACATGATGAGCAGCGATATTAATGATGTTTCAGTGATTTTGACAAAACCTGAGATCCAAACGTGAAGTATGTATTGGACCTTTGAATAACATTATAATAAGAGGAAGAGAAAGAGAGCCCTTCTATTGTCCCAAGCAGCGACAAAGTTGAGCGCTCAGGATTGCCGATGTCCATCGTAATAAAGTGTAAGCAATTTACTATCAAATGATAAAAACGTATTTGTGTCTACCTAATATAAAGTGGATGACATAAAGACGATTTACATTATGCAGTATTAACTGCATTTAAAACAAACGTTTCGTGCGGGTTACTTGCTTGCGCTTTATGTGATACCGTTAGTGGTCAACTATGAACTGTGACGACAAGTCGATAAAGGCTGCGCTGCGCGTGAGTGCATAATGTAGGTAAGTGAAAAACAACACTTAGGAAGTTTAAGTGAAAAGGGACATAAGTGGAATTGTGAAGTGAAATTTAACCTATGGCTATTAACTGTCCTAGAATATGTAATATTTAAAGTTTCTACATGGATAATGAACAATTGTCACTATGAAGTAGCTACTTATCTTTAAAAAATTGAGTTTTTCTTAACTTAAGCATTTATTAAATACAATTGTAACAATAGTTAGCTAATATTAAGTACATGTTAGATTATTGTTTGTAAGTTAATAAGCTATTGATTTATGAGATGTGTTAGGTTATAAGTAACGGAAACGAAAAATAAATATCTTTACTTTCTTCGAATATTTCCCATAGATGTAGTAACAACTCAATTGCACGATTTTAGATGCAATTTTTAAAAATATATGTATATCCAAACAAACAACGTCCTAACTTTATGCTATATTAAAGCTATTTTAAGTGTGAAAATGAATTAATAGATAATGTTCAATCACCACTTTTAACTAATGAATCTCGCTTCTGATTACTACCAAAGTGATCAGAAACGAGATTCATTAGTTATAATCGTAAGTTATTGTCAACACTAGGACAAGAAGTTTGAATTGTAAACAAAAAGGTTGAACTGTAGACAAGAATATCTGAGAATAAAACAATGGATATCGTTAAGACTGTACATCGAAAACACATCTTCATACAGAGCAGTCGCATATTTTGTAGTGACAGAAATTAACCATCAAAAATAATTAAATAAAGAAGTGGAAATCGCAATACACTTCTTTACTTAATGAGAATTCAATATTTTAAAGCCTATAAATAAGTATTAGATAGTAAGTATTGTATCACTAGCCTTAAAGGCTATGTGAATAGTTTTAATTTAAAGTTATTCAGAAGGACAAACGAAAGTGAGATAGGTATAAAATAGAAGATGCCGCAACATAACTGTTGGAAGGCAGTTAGTGTTGTTAATTATATTAGAAACTTCCATAAGGAGGAGGTGATAGGTATCGTTTTAAAAGATAATTAATTACAATATTTTTATTTTATGATCATTGATCAATTAAACAAAATATTTCGACGCGATTTGATCTCATGCCCTTGTAAAAGGAGCGTACCTATTTATAGTAACTTTTTTCTAGTCATCTATTTGTTTGATTAATCCTCTATGAATAGCACTTAAAGGTATCTCACAAAAGACATCAACGCTCCAGCAGATTTCAACCGAAATACTACGAAATTAAATCCCTTAACTTTAAGCCAAAAATTATGTATTTAGATAGATAGTATATGTATGTAACCTAAAATAGTAATTTATATTTTAACGTGTTTAATACATAAATAGGTAGTATATTTATATCATACTAGTAAAATATTTCCTATATTTTTACATTGTATGTTGTAAGAGAGGCAGGGTGGCATTCGGCAAGTTAAAGTCTTTAGACGTCAGTGATAACGATGAAAGTCTTTAAGTAATTCGCCCTACCTTCACAATGTACGCAGCTGTGTCATGAACAGTGACTGAGATAAGATCGTAGTCACTCGACGTGCAATAGAACTAGCAAGCTTTATGAGGCTGAATAAGCATAGCTAGTCTTTTTCAGGTACTAAAGATACCGACATAGCTCTGTGAATCAGTAAGTTGAAGCGGCTTATGTAGGCCACTAGAGCGGCCGTCAGAGTACTAGAGTGGATACCGCGTAAGCGTAGCGTAGAACGTTCTCCAGCCCAGTGGACTGAGGACTTAAGAAATGTCACTGGATGGGGATGAGTAAGCGAGGGACTGGAACATCTTGCGCAGTTTGAGACAGGTAGCTCAGGAGTAGGCTGCAAAAGATTGAAGGGATGAAAAAATAGGCAGTAAAAAAAAATGTTAGGTAGATTGTACATGAAGTTGTTATTGTAGTGCCAAATATATATTCTTCTAATTAAATGGACGTTTACCTACTGTTGTCATAAATAAACAATACAAGTATACTATAATCAAACCAAAAATTTACATTCCTTGGATAAAGCCATTTTCGATATGTGTACCATACATACTTGTAGCATTATGAAAATCTTTTTAATGTATTTAAAACACATAACCCAAATTTTTGAAATATGAATATTTAATAACATAGATATACGTAGGTATTCATTTGTACCTAATGATATGTGCTTTGAAAGTCATATGATCTTTGATATCAACGTACGTATACTTAACCATCTCAGTGAATGTGAGATCATTTATGTGATCTTGTTTCTATTAAATTACGCGTTTCTGAAACTATTTACTGATCTGTGTTTAAAAACAGAGTTCCTGCGAAACCAAAGGTTTAAAAGTGACTCTGAAAGGGTAGGTACGTACATATGCTTTAATTTGAAGGGTGTTTATATGTTATGAGGGTGCTCTTCAGGGTGGTTAGTCATGTATAAGAGAGCGATATTTTTGGAGAGATTTAGCGATTTGGATATTTACGTGTAAAATAGTATCGGAAAGAAAAAAATACAATATTATTGTTGTATTAAGGTAATGCAATTACCTACTTAAATAATACCTACTGACGGGAGGTATGAGTTTTCATAAAATTATTTTAAGTCAAAGCCGATTTTAAATTTAAGGAGTATAGTATACCTTCGGCAGAACGAATGCAAAATATAGTATCATTTAAAGGATCGATAATTTTTGATATTGGACCGCTCTTTATGGGTACAAGTTCTGTCAATGGGCTCGTATCCTAAATATAATTTCTTTCTGAAAACTATGTTTGCGTAAAAGGTTTCGGTTTAAGATGAATATTGTTTGAATCATATATTTATAATATGCTTAAATTTGTATTTATCTTACGCTAAATGTTATTTAAGATTTTAAAATATAATCGCACGAAGTTATCTATATACCTATTTAATGTAGTTTCATGTGTAGTAGTTTTATGTGTGTGTAACCAAGTTTTTAAGATATTATGCACTAAATTAATTACTAATTAAGTCATATAATGCAACATTATTTTCATAATTTCTCTGACTAAACCTGATTAAATATAAACTAATTCCAAAATGATGGGTGCCGAGTGTCGCTATTTATCTTAGTTCTTTCAAGAGAGCTAGCAATATCTTTGCAAAGGGGAGATAGGATAAAATATTAATTAATTAAGAAAGATTTATTTTATTTATACCTAAATACAATAAATCTCTCACTATTTCTGCCACTGGATACAATTCGTTGATCGGTGTTGGCTTCAGACAGCCTGTTATGATTCGGCTCGTCTCATTTAAAGCTACATCCACTAGCTTTGCAAAAGCAGAAAGTCCCCAAACAAGCGTACTGACCCGCAGAAATGGAGAGTGCCAAACCAGACGTTCGAAAAACGTGCGGTAAAGCACTTCATTTGGAGGCAGTAAGGCGCTTCAGCATGTACCTCTAGAAATCCTACAATAGAAATACTCGTAAATGCTATGTACCTATGGTACCATTTTTTGACGTCATAAGTATGATAAGGAATTGGTTTTTAAAGAGATATAGTTGGGCCCCAAGAGACCGTCTCGTCATGGAGTTACTAAACTCACTGAAACGAGAGGTCTCCTTCATCTAATCAAACAGGAGGAAAGATCAATATAAGAAACGTTAAAAGATCGTAATTTATGTATAGAATACATAAATTATATACATAAATTACGATTTCTTCCCAATTGTTGAGGTATATATAATTTTCTTCTTTTCAACCTTAGTATTTATAGAATTTAATGTTGCATTGTGTGACTGTTTATATAGTACCTAAATGTTTATTGTTGGTGTTATAAATAAGCATATATAATAATATTGTGTAAGGCAAAGCTCGGCACTACAGATCACACTATCAGTGGCGTAGCGGCGCGGGCGAAATGCCTGAAGCTAGGCGCTTTGACAATAGATGTTTTACATAAAAGTGCTGTCCTCTTTCATTTAACGGATATTAGTCATTTTATTGAGCTCCAACAGATAACTTAGATGCTTTGTTGTCAGTGGTCAGTCTTTTTAAATCATTCATCTAAAGTGAGTTTGAGCAAGGCCTCTTTGGGTGCGAGGCCGCGATCGGTGGCCTGCTTCGCCCACGCCTTGCTACGCCACTGCTGACTAACAGCTCAGTAAAAAAATACTTGATCAACACGTTAAATTGGGACGATCTCTGATAAGCAAACAAAAGATTGCACCCATGGACGTATAAAAAATATGGACGGAGTGTCACTAATACATAAAATGTGTCCCCGAAATGACGATTGCGTCTGTCTCCAACACATAATTTCCTGATATTTTTGGTAGATTAATGTTAATGTTTTAAACTGGAAATATGTCATGGAATTGTTCATTTAACTGCGACTGATTTTTGTTATTTCCTTTGGTTCACTTCCATTTTGCACTTTTTTACTACGCAGGCAATGCTTTGTCTTAATTTTCTAAACAAGAACTGGTTGAATTTTAACACAATTTTGTTATTATTGGGACTCCGTCCGTGTTTTTATACGTCCGTGATTGCACCTATATGTTATGTGTCGGCTATGAATAAATGTACCAACTTCTTGTATTTTTAGCTGACAATATTTTGTAAACATAATAAAAATATTATTTTTAATATTAAAATAATGATTAGTTTAATAATAATGGTCGAAGTAACCTTAAAAGCCTTGCATACAATGCATTGAAATTCAATTTAGTAACTATGGCTCTTTTGGTAGCTTATGTCTGGTTACAGATCAAAATCACTAAAAAGGGACAGACATATAGAACCTTTTCAGATGAAATGACGAGATCAACTCCATTTTTAAATAAGCTAACCAAATAGCTCTTAAAGTGTTGGTATCAAGTCATTTATTTAATTTTTATTAGTGGTTTTAGTCAGCAGATCCTCTTAATCCAGAGTCATAGAGAGTAGAGTGCAAACACTTATATTGTGGTATCTTTATGGGTTTGATATAATATCAAGCTTGAATCTTATCTTTGAAAATGTTTTTAACCTTCTCTAAATATTTATATTGTAATTAACTACTTCTTGTAATTATGTATGTAAAGTCAGGATTTATCTCGTGCCTCACTATTATGCCTCACTATATTTCTAAAAAAATGGTCGACATATAAACTTGAATCTTATCTTTGAAAATGTTTTTATTACCTTCTTTAAATATTTATATTGTAATTAACTAATTCTTGTAATTATGTATGAAAAAGTCAGGATTTTATCTCGTGCCTCACTAGAAAAAGAACCGTCATACGTCCTTATAAAGTTTTCACATCAGAAATAACCAAAAATTTGTTAGTCTGCATCAAAAGTACAAAGCGTATCATTACGAAGACTCCTAACAATAGGCAACCGACTATTATAACAGAGATATTTACCCATATTGTAATGTATAAAACCAAATATTTTGATGTCTAATCTGTTATAATTAATTAGTACAACTTAAATAACAATATAAACGAAATAGTTCATGTAATAACACATAAGATCAAAGGTTACACGTTTTTTTGGATACTATAGATTGTACAAAAACGAAAGCTGTAACCTTTAATTGAGTTGAACGATTGCAGATAGCAAGTGTGCATAGATAGAGTACACGGCTACATTGATATATATGACCGAAACAACTATGTTATAATGGTCGGTTACTTCAGAACTTCTTTTACATAAGTATGTTGTTATATTTTCTCAAGTTGTTTTCGATCTTGAATCAGAGGTTTATTAAAATAAGTTGATTATTACTAAGTTTATAACGAATAGTTTGAGAATGTCGAGTTTTGCCGCATATGTAATGTTTAATCAATTAATGTAAGGACCCAAAAAAATCAATAAAACTCTCAGAAAATGTGTTCAATATTTATTATTGTTCCAGAAACCAAATCACAATGTAGAAGCATAACGTCCCAACAGTCAATCTTTGGCGACTGTATACCGTACTTAGGGACTCACAAACACATATAACGCTAGTGACTCGCACAACTGGTGTGGACATGCTTACACTAGGTACCTACGTACATTTACAAAATGTAAATTGATATTACAAAAGACAAAATAAATTTACAAACGTTTTTTGAGCATTGCGATAGGTGCGTGTCCCATACCCGGTTGCCACTTCGCGACTTTATGCTTTTCAATACAAATGATTACAAATGAGACAATATTTGTTCATAGAACTGAGTTTATTTTCACTACTTATATACTTATACAGTAAAATGACTACATTTTGAAGTAACCAACATAATAAAAATTTATGTATATAACTAAATGATACACCGATTTAATATGAAATCAGCTAAACGATACATTTTATCTTAATATTACCTACTGTCGATACATTTCGTCAAAACAACATTAAATAGCTTCAGAAATCATTCATAACGTAAAATTAAATAACAAAAATATATGTACAATTTAGCAATAAATAATTACAAGAAATAGAAATAAAGCATAGTAAATAAATGGACTCTAATAGGGATATAACAAAATCAATTTAAACTTATTGATTCTTAATATTTGATTATAATTTCGCATAAATGGAATAATTGTAAAGATTAAATAAACATACACAGTTATTGTCAAATAATTGTTACGTGTAGTTATTATGGCCGATTTTAATAATATTAATAATGTCATCATCAAGGTGGGTTTACATTCCAACGATATACTACACATGGTCAATACAAACATTTGACAATAGTATCCAGACTTGGCTAATGGCTTTTAAGAATACCATCGAAGCTTTCAGCCTTGGACGGCTATATGAACACTCTTGGGCCGTGGAATATAATTATAATGACTCTGTTAGTTGTATTATTGATAAAGAATTAAACAGTATTGAAAAATATATTTAAAAAAATCTGCATATAATAATGTGTTAAATTGAAATGTATTTTGCTGATGATCTTTAAGCATACTCTTAATCATCAAATAAATACTTCAAAGATACAGGTAGCGACATCTATTGAATTTGGTGATATCGCTAGGGAGACCTTTATATTTACATGCTCCCTCAAGTGGCGCCCGTGACGTCACAACTGTAAATTATTTACTAACCAAATATCATATGACAACCATTTTAATGAAATAGCTTTTTCGGCATGTCCTACGGGACAAATTAATGGCCTTAGCTGTGACATCACAATACTTCACAAGCTTCTGTCATATAAAAATAAAAAAACCAAAAAAACGTATTTTACTGTGACTGATTTCCGTTCAAAAAAAGTACGGAGTCATTCAGTCGCTACAAGTACATCGGGAACTTATGGAATTACAAAATAATGGTTAACCGTATAAACACGGCCCGAGAGATCTTACTATGTATAAAAGTTAGTAAATAAAAAAGAACAAACGAATTGAAAGCCAGAAAAATTGCAAACTTTTTTGACAGGACGTACTTATAGAATTAGGCTGCAATTTTGTGTTCCAAATTACTTAACTGTATTATCACATTTAAAAAATATTCAATATGTTTATCAAATTTATATTCGTATGATTTTGTTCATCATTATCAGCTCATTATATGTCCCCACCGAGGGGCACAAGCCTGCCCGTATGGGGTATATAGTCCTTAGTCGTCTACGCGGGCCCAGTGCGGATTGGCCGACTTCACACACAACCTTTGAATTTCTACGTAGGCGTGCGCAGGTTTCCTCACGACGTTTTCTTTCACCTTATTAAATTGTAATTACTAGCAGTACTATTTCACTTGGTAAATTTAAAAGTTCTACAAGCACGCTCCAGTACAAAAATGTCACAAATTACAACATGTCGATTAGCTCGTCATCACAAAACTAGTCAGTTTTCTATTAAAAATAACATTTTCAGTAAGTTATCGCAACTGATAGAAAAAAATAAATCTAATAGGAAACTAGAATAAAGCGTGGACTTTCAGTAGACAAAACAGAAAAGCTGCGTCACATGAAAGTTACACTTAGAGTTAAGAAAAAGAACTGGTATACATGGCTAATAAGTCCATACTGTTTGCTATCACTGGTTCACTAACCGTAACGTGGCCGTCTGACACTAAAAGTCTAAACAATTCCGAAGCCCTACGAACGATGCTTATATTATCATCGATACTATACAAAGACAGTGTAGACGTGGCTGATTTTTGAAAATCATTTTTAAAAAACCTCTTAATCTACTTTCCTCCATAAATTCAATAGAATTTAACAAAATGTATATGTTATAATTTTGAAAAGTTACATTGTTTTGTGTATTTGATGCTATTCAATTAAATCAATAGAAAAATGTATACAAAATCAGTCACACCACCTACCGACCACACGCCACAGACTAGCAACTATGCACTCAAACGTACACATGCAAAAATTAAAATGACCAGTCACTTATTGATAAACTTAAACTACGGACTCTAAACCATCGCCTGCGCACACTTCCAGAAAGTCCCAATAATATAAACACATACAAAGAAAACGAATTGAATTGCCTTCATCAAGTTTCAAAGTCTCAATTTTACTCTACAGGGTGTTACTCATTATGAATGTAGTTTTGATATCCAAGACATAACAGAATGAATACAATTGCATCGCTTTGATTTGTATTATTGTTGAAGAATATTCAACTATTTGTTATATTAGTTAATATCAGAACATAGAATACTTTTTTTGCTCACTACTCAATGTCGAGACGTTTATTTCGGATAATATAATGTTTCTTTGAAATTGACCCTATCTAATTAATGAACATTGAAGAATTGCATAAGAAGTGCAAACATCTGAGTTTTAATATATTTTTAAAATCAAAATGTCCTCTCAATGCAAAATATCGTGGAGTCAAGTTTTATTTATTTATGGTACACAAACAGATTACTGCCATTAGTATTACATATTGATGGTTTTTGTTATACAAAAGCCTAGACAATAATCCATACACAGTATACACAGAAATTCAACCGAAATTACAATAGTTCTTTAGATGGATATTGTTTACAATTGAAATTACTTAGTACGAGATTTTTTACCAGCCAACAGTTTAAAAAACTTGCAAGATAACATTATTGTGGGTTTTTTCAGTTCGAAGTCTTATCGCATTATATTTGCAAACACGTACAAATACCAGCCACGCCCATATCGGTAATAATTTTAATCGTTTTGAATTTTATTGTCAACGATAAAACAAAAAGACATTTCAAGAAACTAACATCGATCAACACATTAAATGCAGTACGATTATTCTTCATAGTACATACCACTAGATTTAAATATTAACGATTGTAATACAATACATTTACATACGCACTAGCATTAGAAATTACTTGCTTCATAATAATCACAACAATATAATTGTGTATAAACGCATTACAATACAAGCTGTTCCAGTGGTCGCCCAATTAAACGCAACTATGTTGCAAGCACGAACAATTTTCCTAGGCAAAAGTTAGTATATGATGATCATCTTGGATCATCGGAAAATAAAATATAATAAGCCATAAGTAATGTCAAATTAAAATACTGATAAAATGTGACCATATTAATGCACGCTTCTTAAATTCTGCAACGACAAAGTTGTAAGGTTTCTTATATTAATGTACACATTGTACAATATACATGATAAATTTCTTTTTTTCAATAGTTAACAAAACAATTCATTTAAATGGTGACGCTTTTATAATATCGTTTGAAAATCAAGAACATTAAAGGAATTCCAGTTCGCGCTCGCCGCATAGTCAAATATAAATCCCTATGATACAAACTTCAACACGTCAATTCAGATCCAAACCTAAAATCATTCGAACATCAGCTTAGACCAATCATAACATAGCTAAGTTAGGTTATAAAAATCGAAACGCCTAATTCAGACTTGCATAAGTCTCCGTTCAGCAAGTGCCGAACGCGGCATGCCGAAGTTAGCAATTTCAAAATAAGAACCCCTTAAAATAATTTAGCTCACAGTCTTAAATCGTTCTTTCGATTCGTCGAGAGTTTGGCTTTAAAAATCGCTATTAATAAGAGGAAAAGTCGAAGTATAAAGAGTGCAGTTACAAACTCATCAAAAGTCTAAAAGACAGTCGAAATACAAAACTATACACTGATTCTACTGTAGAAAAGCCCATCGTACACGATGGCGTTCAAGAAACGGGCCCGGCAGCCTCGTGACTTTCGACATTGAATTTTAATATTGCTCGGTTGTATCGGAAGCATAGGCTAGCTTTTAAAAATCGGGCTGTATATAAACTATTTATTGCTTTAGTTTTCAACAAGATAATCTAACCAATATATTGTAAAACATCGTTTTGATTTAATTTTACTTTTTAAAATTTTACTATCCGACTATTCTTGTTGTTGACAGTTTGCTTTTTAATACTTCAGTCATTTGTATCGTCTACGCTTTTAAAAAGGTTTTACTTTCGCCGAGCCGAGTGCCGTCGCCGTCGAGGCCGCATGACCCTTCTCTTGTTTTACATATTGTAAGCGATATAGATGGCGTCTATCTGGTCGGAGAGGAAGCCGTCGCGTAAGTGCATCCTTTGTTTCTCGCCCGGGAATTGATCGGTACCACTCCCGGGTCACCACCACCACCACGCCCACTATGAGGTGGTGCTCCTCGAGAACCGTGTTGGTCACCAGCGGCACCAAGTTGAGGGCCTCGCTGTCGTTGCCGTCCAACTCCACCACCACCACGAGCAGATTCGTCCACGTGAAAACGGCGCTAGAAGTAAAACAGTACTATTATTAAACGTGAAAGTTTGACACAATGTAAGTTTATTAGTGATTTAGGCAAAAACTACTAGATTTTGATGAACCTGCACTATTATAGATACCACGCAACGCACTGATAGTGTAGTATTTTTATACCACAAAGGTCATCAAAATAAAATCATTCTATATACCTTTAGCACAGTGAGCTATTGTATAATGTAGTAGGTATAATGTAACAATTGTGTCTTATTTTTATATATACAACATTTTTGAAGGATAAGCCTCTAGATATCAACGCTTTAAAGAAGATTAATCGAAGCCATATATTTCAAATATCTTTAAAAGTATTTTTTACTCACCATTCAGCAATCTTCTTATGGCACCGCATCACAGAGTTTTCAATGTCGATTGGATGATACCGCATACCACGCAGCATAATGGTCTCGTCGAGGGCGCCTACCACGAACACTGCGTCGTGCGTGTCATGGCCGTCTGAGGCAATCATACTCCCGCATCCCGAAGCCAGAGACTCCGTGTCACTGTCTCGAGCCATCAGGGACGTGTCGTCACCGCCAGTACTCACAGTACTAATTTCTGTCCTTCGCAGGAAACCTAAGTAACCAGTGCGAGCGTACACCTCCCCAGTATTGCCAGTTACAAGCTGAGCGCTAAAGTGGTCAGCGTAATCGCTCTCGTCACCATATATCGTGAAGTAGCCGCTCGCGTTATGTGGTGACTGGACCCAAATTTCTCCCAGGTGCGAATCGCCGCATTGTCCTTTGGTCTCAGGATTGGCAGTTATAACTTTAACTCCGGGGAGGAGTTTGCCAGATTCCATTAGGCAGAGTGAATGCGGACTTCCGCGTTCGACAAGCGACACGCGATCGTTTCTTAGAGCCCTCAGGTCCACGTACACCGTAGAAGGTTCAGGACTCGATGCGCCTTGGAGACATATTGCGATGTTTACTCGGCAACCGAACGATGTGGACACAGCTCGCGGGCTTAGGCCGAGCGCAGAAAACAGTTTCGAGAAGGAATTTGTCAAGTTTATTCGCGGACGTTCCTCTGCCACCACCACGCAAGTTCTCACGCAAGCCAAATTAATGCCTTTGGATTTCAACTGGTTCACGGAACTGCCGAGACCTTTAGTGCATAGTTCCATTACACCGTACGAGCAGAATGTGTCACGGACTTTATACTGGGATACGGCGCTGAGCCACAAACCTGGGTTGATTTCGACTTCAGATGGTGGAATCAGTATCGAATGGTGTCCAGAGTAAATGCTGCTGAGGCACCACAGGGCGAAACCGAGACCGCAGTACGGGTCTAAGCAGAGGGCTATATGTCTTGACGGGTACAATTCGCATGCGATTTTCATAGACCGGCAGAGGGAAGTCACAGCAGCGTGTGACATTTTAATCCCGGCGAGCATACCTGTCGTTGATACGCTGAAGTCTAAATACGCGAGCATTTCAGCTGTAGGTGCCCTGTATAGAATTGGAAGTTTCTTTTTAGGCATGTCATCTGTATCGAGTGTAATCGGCCACGCTTTGCTGTCGAGCACATTGCTGGCTTCTTTTGAGCGCAGTAGTTTTATCACAGATTGGTTGGAGAGGACTAGAGTGGCCTTGCTGACGTCGACAATCATACGGACGGTGGGGAGAGTCGTGTGAAGGTTCTGCGGGTGTGGCGGGCGTATTGTGACCGGGACCGCGCCTACGTACAGACAGCCGTAGAAGGCGCAAATGAGATCAAGTCCCGGGGGGAATATCAGGGCCACGTGGTCACCCGTGTTGACACGTCCTTTCTCCAGCAAAAGATTGCCGATCCTCTCGGCTTTCTTGTGTAGTTCCGCACACGTCAGCACCTTTGAGACGGCTCCCTTTGAGTTGAGCAAAGTGAATATGACGTGGTCCGACGTGCTTTGTGCTCGCCATCGCAGGATTTGAGATATAAATTGGTACTGAAAAAATATGGCAGTTTATTTACTGTAATTAAATCAAACATTTAGAGAAAAACGATATTTATATGAATTATATATACCTTTCTGGCGGCGTCCGAGTCGTCGGTATACCCCATATCACGACCCTGGGCCGAAGCGAGGCGGTTCCCTTGAACTAGGTTTCCGACAATGACTGACGCCGGTCCTACGTCTAAAAAAATTAAACATAACTCAGTTACTAAAAGTCATTATGTAATACACAGAAAATTTTTGAGAATGCAGTAGAGTTTTTTATAAATTTGTTGTTGCTTAACCATGATGGTATCTATTCTAAATATTATTTGGACCTATATGATTGAAGGTAGAATACCACTACCACTTGAGTAGAGAAAGATTAATATTTTTTGATTAAGTTTAAGATTGGAAATAATACAATGACACTTCGCTGTTCAACTTTACACTATCAGACATAATAATATGAAATAATATCTATAGATCTTATTTTAACGTACAATCATTTTTTCTAATGTTAAAAACAATGCTATTTACCGGAATGTATCTCCCTCGGCTTGGGCAAGTTGGTGACGCAAGTGTGAGGGCACATCAGCACGTTGGCTGGATGCAGGGTGCCCTCCAAGAATCGCCTCTTGCATTCACTAAGGTGGATGCCTCCTAGAGGCGTTTTGGGAAGGTAGTTTGGCTGGACCAATGCCAGACAGTATATGCCCACTTGGTGGATGGAGTCCACCGCTTGCAGAACTCGAGACATCCACTGGAACGACTGTGGAGACAGACAACATAATAATTATGGAATTAATTATAAAAACCCTAAGTTTTTCATAAGGAAAGGTATTTTATCAATGATTTATAAAAATAAATCGTAAAGTTGCTTTAACTATACTACCTCCCCGTGGAATTCGAACCCACAACCACGGATCATGCAACGATATAAGCCACCCAGACCACTACACCACGAGGACAGTTAATTGCAAGCTCTTCATTTGCCTACCTATGGCATAGAATAATGTTCTTTATCCTATATTAAAAGGCAAACGAGGATTCACATGATAGCAAGTGATACTCCCAAGAAGCAATGAGGTAGATAACGACCTACCTTTAAAAATAAAAAAAAGGTATGCAGTTCTTTGTTTCTTGATGACAGCACTAAAATAATAGAAAGTAAAATATCTTACATCTGTCATCTCGGGTGGCGTAGGGCAGTGTTGGCGGAAAGTCATGACAAGTACTGTTATTAATTTCCACAAACATTGCATCTGTCATGGTCAGGCGTATCACTTATTACCAGGTGAGCAATATGACCGTCCCATTAGAATAGAATAGATTCTTTATTTGCACAGAATACAGGTTTTACAAGTACAATACATATTGTATAGTGGTATATACTACATTCTGTATGTCTTAGGCATGCAAATATTAATATTTTATTCATTTTGTCATATAAAAACACATACACGACGACCCATGTGGTGCAATGGTCGAGACGTCAGCCGCTACACCAAGGGTTCCGTGTATAATCCCCAGACAATATATAAGTATGGTTATCAGTTTTTTAGTATCCATAATACAGGCTTCACGCTTAACTTGGGGCAGGATGGCGCTTTGTGAATTACAATCGATATTTATTTATTTATACCTCCTCCTCGCCACAATCCGGGCGTTGTTCAGCCACAATGCAGATCCTCTCGTCTCTAAGCACTCGCACCGAGAACACCGCGATGCGACCGCGGTATATAAACTTCATCGGCTCCACGGCGAGCACGGTCGCTATGATGTCGTCCATGTTGTGCTTGCGGCCCGTCACCGTCATGAGGCCGTCGCGGGACCCGCAAACGAACACCAGACCTGTCAAGCACGTGTAAATTAATGTCTATTTATAAACATACTTTTTGTAAAGAAGCAGTTGGCGTATGGCTTTGGAATATCTGCGTACCTATAATATTTATTGTTTACTAAGGCGAATACATACCCTTACATAAACAACAAACTAAGTAGATGCACAATCACGAAGAATATCAACTTCAAAATTTTAAAAAATGTATTTTTTAAATTGTCCATAGGATAATATATTACTAAAAAGCATCATTAGCCAACTGGTTGTTTAAAAATGTCTAACCCGCCTGCTTCTAAATTAATGCTATTAACCGAAGGCCGAATAAATTAATTTGATAATAATAATGGTTTAATCAGTGCCAAACATATATAAAGATAAACAAAGATAAAATCTTAAATCTGAATTAAAGTAATGACACTGAAAGGTTGCCAGGCTCTGCCGAGTCAGCTTTATGTCGAGGTACTTATTAAGTACCGCGACACTGATCTTCCGTGTGCACCGAGTAAAGAGCACTAAAAACGAGTAAAAGTCAACATTTAATTTTTCCTCTGAAGTAACCTAAAGTTCTCAGTCTTTTAACTCACCACCCGGTCCAAGGAATCCCAGCAGTCCACTCCTGACGTAATGCTCTTCGCCGATTGGTTCCCCGTCCGCGTCGAGTGGGCGGACGCGGAACACGGTGTTAGTAAGCCCCGGCAGGCCCCAGTAGCCAGAGCCCGTGGCCCCGGACAGCACGCAGATCTCACCCACTTCGTCCGTTTTGCATAGAAATGATGGCCCTTCCATCTTTACTACTACAATCACGCCTGTTGGGATAAAACGAAAGAATTCAATGACTCCACAAATTTTAGTGTCAAAATTAGAAGTACGCTATTGTATAACAATAAATGGAGTATTAAATTTCAGGAATACGTTATGTATCGGAATCGGAAAAGGGTTGACGAGTCAATAAACATAGGGTTATTGCTAAACATGTTTGATTTTTAAACCCTTAATTAGGTAATGACATCATAATTGCTGAGGACATTTCGAACCGTTTTTTATGAATGAACAACAACAACTTTATAGCAATAAAGCAAAAACTCATAAGAGGGCATGACCTGATCCAGTCCATCAACGGACGCCGAACCATTTTTCCACACCTAAACACAAACAGCAGTAATACTCACATGACAAGAGGATATTTCTCACATTTCTCCATCCTGCGTGCGCTATCAACTGTTCATTCCTAAACAACAGCATAATAGCGAGGTGAACGAGTTCTCGGCGTCGACGCGCACCACGCCGTACGAGAGGCCCGCCATGGAGAGCACGCCGCTGACGTCACAGCCACTACATCAAGACGGCGGGTACTCACAGGAGGGCATGACCTGGCCGCAGTCCTGCAGCGTGAGCGAGGTGAGCGATTCTCGGCGTCGACGCGCACCACGCCGTACGAGAGGCCCGCCATGGAAGCACGCCGCTGACGTCACAGCCACTACATCAGACGGCGGGGTACTCACAGAGGCATGACCTGGCCGCAGTCCTGCAGCGTGAGCGAGGTGAGCGAGTTCTCGGCGTCGACGCGCACCACGCCGTACGAGAGGCCCGCCATGGAGAGCACGCCGCTGACGTCACAGCCACTACATCAGACGGCGGGGTACTCACAGGAGGGCATGACCTGGCCGCAGTCCTGCAGCGTGAGCGAGGTGAGCGAGTTCTCGGCCGTCGACGCGCACCACGCCGTACGAGAGGCCCGCCATGGAGAGCACGCGCTGACGTCACAGCCACTACATCAGACGGGAGGGCGGTACTCACAGGAGGGCATGACCTGGCCGCAGTCCTGCAGCGTGAGCGAGGTGAGCGAGTTCTCGCGTCGACGCGCACCACGCCGTACGAGAGCCCGCCATGGAGAGCACGCCGCTGACGTCACAGCCACACATCAGACGGCGGGGTACTCACAGGAGGGCTGACCTGGCCGCAGTCCTGCAGCGTGAGCGAGGTGAGCGAGTTCTCGGCGTCGACGCGCACCACGCCGTACGAGAGGCCGCCATGGAGAGCACGCCGCTGACGTCACAGCCACTACATCAGACGGCGGGGTACTCACAGGAGGGCATGACCTGGCCGCAGTCCTGCAGCGTGAGCGAGGTGAGCGAGTTCTCGGCGTCGACGCGCACCACGCCGTACGAGAGGCCCGCCATGGAGAGCACGCCGCTGACGTCACAGCCACTACATCAGACGGGCGGGTACTCACAGGAGGGCATGACCTGGCCGCAGTCCTGCAGCGTGAGCGAGGTGAGCGAGTTCTCGGCGTCGACGCGCACCACGCCGTACGAGAGGCCCGCCATGGAGAGCACGCCGCTGACGTCACAGCCACTACATCAGACGGGCGGGGTACTCACAGGAGGCATGACCTGGCCGCAGTCCTGCAGCGTGGCGAGGTGAGCGAGTTCTCGGCGTCGACGCGCACCACGCCGTAGAGAGGCCCGCCATGGAGAGCACGCCGCTGACGTCACAGCCACTACATCAGACGGGCGGGTACTCACAGGAGGGCATGACCTGGCCGCAGTCCTGCAGCGTGAGCGAGGTGAGCGGTTCTCGGCGTCGACGCGCACCACGCCGTACGAGAGGCCGCCATGGAGAGCACGCCGCTGACGTCCAGCCATACATCAGACGGGCGGGGTACTCACAGGAGGGCATGACCTGGCCGCAGTCCTGCAGCGTGAGCGAGGTGAGCGAGTTTCGGCGTCGACGCGCACCACGCCGTACGAGAGGCCCGCCATGGAGAGCACGCCGCTGACGTCACAGCCACTACATCCAGACGGGCGGGGTACTCACAGGAGGGCATGACCTGGCCGCAGTCCTGCAGCGTGAGCGAGGTGAGCGAGTTCTCGGCGTCGACGCGCACCACGCCGTACGAGAGGCCCGCCATGGAGAGCACGCCGCTGACGTCACAGCCACTATCAGACGGGCGGGGTACTCACAGGAGGGCATGACCTGGCCGCAGTCCTGCAGCGTGAGCGAGGTGAGCGAGTTCTCGGCGTCGAGCGCACCACGCCGTACGAGGGCCCGCCATGGAGAGCACGCCGCTGACGTCACAGCCATACATCAGACGGGCGGTACTCACAGGAGGGCATGACCTGGCCGCAGTCCTGCAGCGTGAGCGAGGTGAGCGAGTTCTCGGCGTCGACGCGCACCACGCCGTACGAGAGGCCCGCCATGGAGAGCACGCCGCTGACGTCACAGCCACTACATCAGACGGCGGGGTACTCACAGGGCATGACCTGGCCGCAGTCCTGCAGCGT
This sequence comes from Leucinodes orbonalis, assembly GCA_019425675.1. Taxonomy (NCBI): domain Eukaryota; kingdom Metazoa; phylum Arthropoda; class Insecta; order Lepidoptera; family Crambidae; genus Leucinodes; species Leucinodes orbonalis. The sequence goes on from PQWD01001067.1 coordinate 106,457, forward strand.
GAGCGAGGTGAGCGAGTTCTCGGCGTCGACGCGCACCACGCCGTACGAGAGGCCCGCCATGGAGAGCACGCCGCTGACGTCACAGCCACTACATCAGACGGGCGGGGTACTCACAGGAGGGCATGACCTGGCCGCAGTCCTGCAGCGTGAGCGAGGTGAGCGAGTTCTCGGCGTCGACGCGCACCACGCCGTACGAGAGGCCCGCCATGGAGAGCACGCCGCTGACGTCACAGCCACTACATCAGACGGGCGGGGTACTCACAGGAGGGCATGACCTGGCCGCAGTCCTGCAGCGTGAGCGAGGTGAGCGAGTTCTCGGCGTCGACGCGCACCACGCCGTACGAGAGGCCGCCATGGAGAGCACGCCGCTGACGTCACAGCCACTACATCAGACGGGCGGGGTACTCACAGGAGGGCATGACCTGGCCGCAGTCCTGCAGCGTGAGCGAGGTGAGCGAGTTCTCGGCGTCGACGCGCACCACGCCGTACGAGAGGCCCGCCATGGAGAGCACGCCGCTGACGTCACAGCCACTACATCAGACGGGCGGGGTACTCACAGGAGGGCATGACCTGGCCGCAGTCCTGCAGCGTGAGCGAGGTGAGCGAGTTCTCGGCGTCGACGCGCACCACGCCGTACGAGAGGCCTGCCATGGAGAGCACGCCGCGGCCCGCCGACGAGCCGCCGCGGCCCGCGCGCCGCACGCACACCGTCATCGACTCGCTGCTGCACGCGCACGGGCAGATCGCGTCTCCGCGGACACCTGACACGCGATTACAACCTCATCAACACCTCATGACGCATCCCCACCGAGGGGCACGGGCCTACCCGTACACGGTGATGTTTAGGCAGGCGATTGGTCCAATTAGCATTTGGCCCAAATAGAAGGATACCAAAACGAAAAAAATCAATCGTTCCTTTGTATAAAATCAATTATTATATATTATGAGAATATTGATGACATCTATTAACCACTAGTTTCATATTTACTGAACTTAAAAATATATGTACATTCTTGAATGATTAACTTTAGATCTATTTTTTTAAACAAAAGTAGATAAATAGAAAACAAATACAAAAAGTTGGTTGTTCTTATGTTATATTAAACTAGTGATAGATTAATATGAAACAAGTAGTTAATGGATACAAGATACTTCATAGTGTATAATAATTAAAATTTATACAAATAAATGACTTCCTTTGTTTTGGATTTTCTTTTATTTTGGACTAATTATTTATGAATTGGTCCAATAACGAATTCGCCCAATAGCGAATTAGACCAATCGTTAATTTGTGATTTTTTTATGAATGGACCAATCACAAATTGGACCAATCACGCCTTAACGCACGGTGTATAGGCCTTAATCTCACGCGCGGGTACAGTGCGAATTAGTTGACTTCACACACAACCTTTGAATCTCTTTACAGGTGTGCACAGGTTTGCTCACGATGTTTTCCGCCACCGTATGAGCGTCGGATAAACGTACATATCCTCCAGATCAGAAGGCAACAGTCCACACAGATGAGCCGCCGAAGCTCAAAACGTAGCATCGTTAAATTAAATACATGAATAATCAGATGTCACAAATCAAACTACATTTGACCGGTGGCATGGGTTACATGGACTTTGCGGGCTGCTGTAGTTTTTTCGTGAGGACTTGTGATAAATAATAACTTAACGATGGCATATCGCATTATCTTGGTAGCTAGTTCAAATCACCTTCATGTGAGATTACCATTAGACCGTGAAACTGGACCATCGAATACGCGCTACTTAAAGAAGCTGCGGCGGACATTTGAACGTTATAATATTATATAAAAAATTTGGTGATGTTTCACTTTGGTTTATACAATTATATTGAAATTTACTATAATTGTATAAACCAAATTGTATACACTAGGGTTTTTTTTTTTCAGAATAATTCAACAGAAGGGTTAACTGAATTAAAACTATTAGCACTGTTGTAGCCTCAGAAAATTTTACTTTCAAACATATTTTGAAAAATTTTGCCTTTTCTCACCTTAGTAAACGTCCAAGGCAAATTCAAGTTTAAAGTGCTGTAATTAAAGCATACCTTTACTCTGGAACACGGAAAGGAACTGGTCGCACGAGGACAGCGACCAAGGGTTGGCCCCGTCCGCCACCAGCAGCATGCGGAGTGAACTCAGCGATATCTCCTTATGGTCACGAGTCGCCAGCAGGCCCCAATGCAGGTCGCGAGACTTCACTATCGCCACCGAAGCCCTGGTAAAATTCCTTAATGATAGAATTGTTGTATTTCTATTTCAAATTCAAAGATGAGTCTAAGCAAATAAAAAGAAATCATAGAATGATAGAAATAACAATAAAAAATTTTGCAACTACTTGGCTGTTTTTATTGTAGGTAAAACAGACAACCCGCCAACAGTCGTTATTACACATTGCATACCTGTATTTAGTTATCATGTGCATCCAAGAAGCGGGGCTGATCTTCATGAGAGCGTACGGTATAAAGATAACGTGCATCCCGTTTAGTACGCTTGCCAGCACAGCGTGCCACAAGCCCGTTTCGCGCTTGAAATCCAGCACGCACACCATGTGCTCACCCTCCGTGTAGTTGCAGGCCACCGACAGCATCCGACAGTGGGCCAACATCGACGCCCTGCACCAAAATACAACAAAATTACAAGTATTCGTTTGGTCTGAAAATAATTTTTCATGTTTTTCGCTAGAAATTCCGGTATTCTACTTTGCTCATTCGGACTACCTAATTGTTCCTACGCATAAACTTATCTATGACCTTTTAAACAATGAAATTATTAAATATTATCGACTCTTAGTAAATTGATGTAGTCACTCCAGAACACGAGGATTATGATCAAAATAAGTTCAGTTTGTTGCTTGCTCAAAAAGTAGCGACACCTCGCGGAAGCTTGTTGTATTAACTTTATAGGACCTCTCCCGCTAACTGATACTCGAAATAATTATGTTCTTATTTGTAATACGTTAATCTTCCCGATTTAATGACGATGGCGCTATATTGTGGCAAGTTATCGTTTGAGCATATATTTGAAGAATTTACTTTATTTTATAATTTAGGTATGTATTGAATGCAAAATAGAAGGTATCTATTACATATAACCTCTTCCTATGTCAGACAGTGGACTGCGAGAGGTTGAAAGATACAATGAAATTACTATTTGAGACAAAAAATATTTTAAAATTAACTCATCTTTTCATTTAAATAGACTTTGACTACATATAATATTTTACTTTTATGCAATTCAATCAATTAACCACACCGCAAGTTTAAAATATTTATGACTCTCATTTTAAACATTTCCGTAGTCGAGTACATCAACGACATCTACATGCTGAAACGGAACCGCTAGGTTTTCACTTAGGTCTCTAACTTCGGCTAGACTTCGCAGCGGGAAAATGGACGGCTGGTGTTTCTTTCATACCTCCACTCCTATAGATGGCGTGATAAGTTCTCAACACGGGGACACGCAAAGTTTGTGCACGGCTGCTAACTTTATACAAATATTGCAAACTTCGATGCACCGAAACGTAAACTTTTCCGCAGTGTATTATTTGATTCAAAAGTTGTATTAGTTTGTTTAGCTCGCGTGCTCGGGATGTGATACGCGATGAACTTTGTTATAGCATCTTGTTTGTGTATAGTTATTACGATGGTAAACTTACGTTCACTTGTCATCATTCTGAAGAGACTTGTTCCGGAAACTTTTGTTACATCGTTATAATATGTTCTCAACATGTTACTACATATTATCTGAGCATAAAACATTCATAAAAGTAATATTTCTCCAAGACAGCACGTAAGATTGAGTATTGTCGCGTCACGAAAAAGAACGCTGAAAGGATTTTGCGTGAATGCGCGTTTGTTAACATCACATTTCACGTGACGCGGCCGATGAGAATGTTAAATTTAACCAAATGCAACATTTATTTAAAATGTTGAAGACTACTTTTGTAAGAACGATAAATAAGTCATAAGAAAATCATTGAATTTGTAGTAACTCATCTATTAAGTTTTCTTCATACTTAGCTGGTAAGTTATACAAGTTTTACTGTAGTTTAAAAGAGCGGAGTCACCTGACACAGGCATATACTTGCTTAAAAGGTAACTTCGACCTTAATTAATGTGCAATTTCTTCAAATGTAAATAAATATTTTGATATATAATTTACAAACTAGATTATTTTAGCTTATTTATTCATAGCTTATGGTAAACTACTCATGAGGTAAATTTATAAGATTTTCAAAATATCTCAAACACTATTTTTCATTTGTTTTTAGTACTTATATATTGAAATTCATGTAATGAAGAGTCAAAACACCAACGTACGGAGAGCAAACGTTTGATATTAAATACTAACATACCATTATTATACGTTGGTTTGCCGTGTAAACCGAGGCGCTACACGTGAGATATTCTACCCGGATAATTCCATATTGCCAGTAGATGTTCTGGATTCTAAATCGTAGTCGGCTAAGCGAAAATTACTGGATCGTATTTTGGAATCTCGGCGACTTGACAGCAAGCAGCAATTTAGGAAATGTTGTAAAGCATAGTTAACTAGAAGATGATCTATTTAAGTACTTATTTAATATTCATGCAACATAATCACAAAGTGTAATTTTATACTTGTGAATAAACAAACCTTTTTACCTTAGAAATATTAAATCCTAAAGCTCTTATTGTAAAATTTAATCATTTGAGTAAAAATGTTAAAAGTTATATTTTTTTATAAAATAAATACACAGGCATATTACTGAGCCAAATGCAAACATAAACCAAATGTTTCAGAAAATTTCCAAATAATAAGTAACTATGTTGTTCAAAATGTGAGTGAAAAAAACGTCTTTTTGGGTTTTGTATTTTGAATTAACACATAATAAAACATACTTTAATTGATCTCATACCCTGCTTTTATAGTTTTATTTCAGGATTACTTTCTTAAAAAAAAAAAAGTTTTGTAAGAGTCTATTAAATAGCAACACATTAAAAATAAAAGTTATCCTTGTATACACACACTTTTTTTATGACAATTGCAAATATACTACTCGTTAGATTCGTAGACTCCTGTCTTTGTGTATTTAAGTTAATTTAAAATACTCGTACGTACCTTCTTCAAAATAATGTGACGAGGATTCCATTTTTAAATTTAAAATACCGATATCGGCAATATACACCGACGACAGATGACGATCGTGTAACCGCAAGGTATGACTGTTGCAAACTTACATAACAGGTGGTCTTGTACCTAACTAACCACCTGTTTGTTATAATCGGCTTTCGTAGATACGCAGGCCGACACAGGTCGCTACAAATTCACGGTATTCCCGCTCCAAACCGGGCACCGTGTAAAATAGGGAGGATAGATGGAAACGTTGAATCTATTACACGAACGTTCACATCTATGTTTTTGATGGAATTCTTAATTGCTGCACTTTCAGGATTTCGCTTTGAGACCAAATAAATTTTGAGTTAAACTTGTATCTAATACATAAATAAACAAAGACACTATACTAATACAATTTTGATTGGTATAATTGATAGTACGCTATAGTGAGATACACTTTTTACATTCATCTAGATAACCTATGTAAGCATCTCAAACTCCATTGACCATTTTAATTTATTGAAACTGGATTTCAGGGTTCTTTTTTGCTGGGAAGAAAAAGTCCCTAGGAGTAACAAATAAATGTAAAAAGGAAATGTCAAATATATAAATAGGCTTTGCGTATTTGATATATATTATTTAGATAGAGACATTTTATTAATTTAAAATTATTATTAGGTTTTATATGGGAAAAGTAATCGCATTTTAGATTTATACCGTACTTGTAAACTTAAATGACATTAAACATGTACCTACTTATGATCACATGTCTTATGTATTAGTTAACAAGTTTGAACGAAGAGGCAATTCCAAAGTATCCTCCGTCTATAGACATAGCAAATGTCCTTCGTTTACTTTCAATAAGCACTCTTGATCTTTGATCTTATTCTCATGTTTGAGTCGATAAGTCTTCAGAAACAATAAATGCGACTAAGACCTTTCTACTTCAATTGCTCTTTCATTTACCAGGCAGAGTTCTCGGAAACTACAAGGAGATGAACCTTTTAGGAAATACAGTAGACATTCCATTTATCCGTACAGCACCGCAATCACACACACCGGAAATTCCCATCTAGCCCGATACACACGGAATCGGCCGCAACCCGCCTACAGTCTGTTAAGTCTTCTAACCATTTGGTATGTTGACCATGTTCAAAAATTAGTTTAAAACAGTAGTATAAAATAGTATGTTTTACATCTAAATACTCTCAAGCTATTAAAATATTAATTTGGATTTTAAATAGTTTATTTTTAATTTACAATAAGGCTATTTATTAAAAGTGCGTTTCTTTATAGTCTTAAAACGTGACGTCAAAAATGGTTATTCCATACACAATAATCTATAGAAATTTATTATTTTGACAGACTGAAAAATGTAGTTCAGTTGATCTGTCAATTCACATTCCCATTAATTATAATTCAAATCGAAATCGTAGGTCGAACAGATTCCGCTCATTCCCTATTCGTATAACCTGTTCGTTTTCTGGGATACCTAGCCTCCTCGCAACGCTATAAGCCGAGGTTCGAGTCACGCTCTGGGCGGCCCTCTGAGTCAGCAGTGGCCATAAAAAAACCACGTAAATAGTCATCTAAAATACCCTAAAGAAATGCAATGCTTCACCGACCTGGTAACAATGACCCCCATAGCTGAGCCGTCAGCAGCTGAAGTATGCTCGATGTGGGCCGGGCTGTCCTCAGCGGGGCGCGGTGGTGGGATCCAATCGCGCGGCGGCCGAGGCAACTTCTCAGTCGACACCCATTGCAGGGATGGCCAGCCGCGGAACGATACCACGTCGCCGGACGATGTCTTTGGCAGACCTGATTGGCCAACATAATATAGGGATGATGTCATTTTTTTCTGCTATGATGGACCGCCTAGTAATATGTACATTGGTAAAATAATGACGCCGTCAACATTAAAACTCGCAGAGCTATCCCAATGCTAAAAACATATTAATATACTTTCCCAAAAACGCTTCATACAAATGGCTACTTAATTGTCGTCTTTTTAGTTTAATTTTGTACTACAACTATGTTTATTAAATGTTGCGTTTATTAAAATGGCTTCATAGCAAAAGTTGTTTTAACTGGACCTCACTTTAAAGACTGATAAATTTTAAAAAATAGGTTTTTCTGAGCTGAGAGTCACATCGTTATTTTTAACCCAGATTTGTAATAATATGAAATAGTTCTAACGATTCAAAGACCCAGTCATCATGCCCATTGTAATGATATAATATTAAAAAAATATACTATTTATCAGGCAGTAAGCAGGTTATGCTCGTATTATATATTTCTAGGTAACAGGTAAATTATAATCACACCTGCATCCATAAAGTACCAATATTTCCTTATTTTAGTGTTTTTATTTACATACCAATTAACATATAATATTATTAATAAAAAACCACAAGTACACCCCATAAATTTAAAACATTGAACACGTGATAGTTAACTATGATAATATTTCGGTAACCAATTAAAGGTTATCTAAAGAGTTATTTTATTAACTGTTAAATAATATGAATAATTGTATTTATTACACCATAAATTATTATTGTATTTTATTGTTACTTATATCATTGATTTAAAATTGGCTCGATTTAAATACATTAAATTCTTCTGTAAATCTGATAGCTGCATTTCATTTATATTTATCATATACTAATCAACTATAGGTATAGAGGTAGTGGAATATATGTACACAATATAACGATTCGTAAATCAAAATCTTATTTCCTAATCTTGACTACACATGACTAACAGATGCAAGTTATAATAAGATGCCGAACAATCAAGGTTAGCACAGTCGAACTCTGTCTCAGCTTAAAGTTTCGAGGTACATATATTTTAGCTTCAGCAGAATCTATCCGCTGAACGTGTGTACATATTAATAGAGCTACCGTGAAACGCAGAATTGTCGATCCAGTGTGTTGTATTCTAGAGGGAAACTTTTTTGCTACATCGGTATGTTAAATCAACTATGGATGTTTTTAATATTTGTAGCACGTGTTTGTGAGAGTTACGATTGTATTTTGGGAAAACATATTAAGATATAGAGGTCAACGCCTTTTATTCATCATCATCATCAGCTCATTATACGTCCTCCTCCTCCCGCAGTAAAACACCTAAACTAGCTGCGTTTGCTTTATTTCTCCAAAATAAAAAGTATTTTCTAAAATAAAAGTAGCCTATGTTTTCCTTATTACATCAGCTATCTGCCAAAAGTCCCGTCCTAATCCATCTAGCCGTTTCAGAGATTACCCGGAACAAAAAGGCAGACAAAAAATTAAAAACTGTTATTTTGGCATACGTGAAAAAATTGTTAATTTAATATAACAGACAATCTAAATTTATGTTTAATAGATATATAAGATAAGCGAATCTTGAAAATACCTTTGAGACACGCATCAGAAGTAAGCGCGTACTGTATGCCACACGATCCCAACAGGAAGCCAACTTGCTGCAGACCGGCGTCCCGCCTCGTCAGCGGGACCTCGATCGGCACTGGCACGGCGCCCGCTTGCAGACACCCGTAGAACGCGCACATGAAGTTGATCGGATCGTTGTTGGGGTACACCAGAGCAACCCTGTCGCCGGGCTTGATCGAATTGTCCCCGGTGAGCGGGCCACCGCTGCTACTCTTCGATGTGAACGTTTTGTTCAGTATTGCGTGAGCGATTTTCAGCGAACGGCTGAGCAGTTTCCCTACGAGAGGAATTGTGTTTTAGACATTGAACATGGCAAAACTAACAAAAAAAACAAACCAGGAGATTTGTCAGCCGGATCAAAGGAACCAGTCAGACGCCCATCACACTCAGTTAAATTAGCTCATATTGCTATGATATTATAGATAACGAAACATAAAACGTACGTTCATCTAAAAAAAGAACAAATGGAAATTTGTATTAAAAAATATAAATGTCTCTAAATGTTTTAGTTTCATTCACTACTTTAATATTATGCTAGTAGGTAGAATAATATTTTCCGTTTACCACTGAAATTAAGAGAACATTTCCAAACCAAATATGTAATTTTAATGTCCTGAAAATGTTCAGTAAAGCGGCAATATATGTTACAGTTCATGAATATTCACTTTTACCTGTTTACATAAATTATATTTGTTACAGACATTGGAAAAATATTTCTATGAGCATAATAAATTGTATAGACGAGTTCTAAGAAAAACGAAATACTAATGATATGGAGATTAGAAATGAATAATGGATACAGCCACGTTTTCATTATACAGGCACTCTTTTATTCACAAATTTTCAAATAAAAATATTTACGTATTAGCCTGGATAAATTAAATAACATTTTATGTCTTTATGGGAAGTGTACAGAGACTCACCATATGTCAATGAGTTACTCAGCTTCCCGTTGGGATCTAGTACAGTAGCAACATTTGCTTTGAAGGAAGCCGTTCCATATCTTTGCAGGGCAGCTTCCAGGTTCCTCGGCAGCCCAGCCGGGACCACCAGCTGTTCGCCCACTGCCGGGGTCATGGTCCCTCCCTCTGGTTTAGGTGCATTAGGATCTTTGGGATTGGCCGCTATCTCCAGTTCGATGTCGTCATCTTCGTAAAATTCTGGCAGGGGGCGTCGTTTAGGCCGCTTCAGTGTGTTTAGTAGCTGTTGTATCTTTGCCGACACCTATCAAAATGTATTTAACGCTGTTTTAATAAAGTATATGTTACATTATTTATATTACGATATATTCATTTTAAGAGCGTCGGTGGCTCAGTGGTGTGGACTGTCGCCTTCCTACCGCGAGGGCTGTGGTTCAAATCCCGACACGTACCAATGTATTTTCGAATTTTCGAAAATAGATGTACGTTATCCGACGCTCTTACGGTGAAGGAAAACATCGTGAGGAAACCTTCATGCACGCCTGCGAAGAGATTCGAAGGTTGTGTGTGAAGTCGTCCAATCCGCACTGGGCCCGCGTGGACGACTAAGGCCTAACCACCCTATACGGGCAGGCTCGTGCCCCTCGGTGAGGACGTTTAATGAGCTGATGATGATGATGATGATGATGATGATGATGATGATGATATTCATTTAGTTCTACAAATATATCAACTACGAGTATAAACACTTTGTTACTTCAGTTTGATGAATTTTAAATTCAAATAAAAATAACATTTAACTTATTGCGTAAAGTTTGCCCAAGTAAAATCAATAGGTATTACCTATGATCAATCAATCCGTAAGAGCGTCGGAAAAACATACATAATATTTTCGAAAATTCGAAACCACAACGGAGCGAGCTATGCTCGGGTCTCTCTTAGGGATAAGATCAGAAATGATTTAATCCGTAAGAGAACTAAAGTTACCGACATAGCCCGCCGGAATCAGCAAGTTGAATGGCAGTGGGCTGTCACGTATGTCGCAGAACCGATGGCCGTTGGAGCAGACGAGTTCTGGAGTGGAGACCGCGTCTGCAAGCGTACGCGAGACGCCCTCCGGCCCGATGGACCGACGACTTGCGAAAGGTCGCTGGTGGAGCTGATGAGGAAAGCGGAGGACCGGAATCTGGCGCGAAATGGGGGAACCTATGTCCAGCATGGACTGCGATAGGTTGAATAGGAAACCACAACGGTACGGCGGGGATTGAACCTGCGCCATCCAGATCAAAAGGCAACATTATGTTACGTTTAAATTTTAGCCAGTGGATTTTTATCCATAACAAACTCAAAGTGTATTATTGTAACCAAATTACTCAGAAATTGATTCCTAGCCTAAATCGATTCGGACAACGAATTAGATTTGATACCCTAAATAGACCGACTCGATGATAAAAGTACCTACTCCGTATAAACTATGTATGAAAGGCGAAACTACAACGTTCTAGCTCGATTCTTCTCGTTAGATATAATAAGTTCGAGCATTTAAATGCATTCCTGTGAAAGTAAAATATCGACATATAAAATATGAATTAGTAAAATTACCAAGAGATAAGCCTAGATATTGCTGAGGATATGGTGGAGGCTGACTTGCGTGAGCTCGGGGTTAAAAATTAGGCAGAAGTTTTAATTGTAAAAATCGAATTTTTGAAAAAAAAAATGTAACGTACATCCGACGCTCTTACGGTAAAGGAAAACATCGCGAGGAAACCTGCGCACGCCTGCGAAGATTCAAAGGTGCGGTGCGTGAAGTCGTCCAACCCGCACTGGGCCCGCGTTGACGACTAAGGCCTAATCACCCTATACGGGTAGGCTTGTGCCCCTCGGTGGGGACGTTTGATGAGCTGATGATGATGAATAAACACCTAGTTTAAGTACTTCAATCAAACGTAACTAATACACCTACTATGCTTTCCTAGTTTGCTATAGATATGCCTTGTTACGGCAGCTTAAAAGGTGGCGTTCTATTGCGCTAATCGCATGAATATAAACCAGCATAATGGGATCAATAGTTTCATGAGAATAATGTAACCAAGCACCAGCAATCAAGGCATACATTATCCGGCTGAATGCTCACACCAGGCCACTAAAACGACAACCTTAATTACGACGCGATGCTCGTCAACAGCAAGAGAAACTGACATTTAATCGAATCCGTGTAAAACACGCCATACAGGTGGAGCTTGTATTACCATAACTAATCGGTGCGAATAAACATGAGCACTGAAGTTTTACGTAATAATTAATCCTTTTGACTTAAGAGGCCGTTCACTTTTCAGCGCAGCACGATCTTAGGTATTTTGACACTAAATGACAGCTCAAGTTACGCGAGCAATCTTTTCAAACATATCTTCTTCTCGCTCACACCATGGCGTTCCGTATATAGTGCGACCAACTAATAATAATCCTATTTTATTTAATTCAAGTGGAAATATGCTGGGAGAAAATAATGTAATGTTATAATAAATAATATTATGATATTGATTTAAATGTCAGCTCCGTGGTTAGATTTATAGATAGTTTATGAACGCGTAATTAAGTAAACAATTAAGTTAAGTTAACAATTTGCCTACGACAGGCGGTTAGCGACGTTAGACATACGGATAAAATGGGACATAATTGAGCTTTATTTTAGTTTTATCATAAAAATAATTGGAATAATTTCGAGTTTAACAAAAAACGCTATTTGTTTTCTCACGTTGACAGCTCCACTACAACTACAAATTGTGCAAGCCATGAGGAATATCAATGCAAATTGGAAATGTTCGTCTATGGTTTGCCGCCATTATTGGTGTTTAATATTGCCTTTTCCTTCCCTATTAATTGGTTCTTTTATAAAATACTAGCTTTTGCCCGCGGCTTCGCTCGCATTAAATTCAGGTTAACACGGTACTTTCATTTATCACTATACATAGGATTTCCCCTCTCTCTAACTTTAAAGGTTTCGGGGTCAATAACAGATTTTTTTTTTAGCAAAAAATATGTTATAGTGAGCTAATCTTAAAAGTTAGACATATGCTGTCGCGGACTTTTTTGTAGACCTTTAAAAGGAGAACAATACTCTCATACATGACTTTTGTGTAACTTTAACCGTTTACGCAGCGGAAGCTCCAAGTATGAAAAAATACCCCCGATTTTGAAACATTCTTCATTGCTGCTCCGCTTCTATTACTCGTAGCGTGATGATATATAGCCTTCCTCGATAAATAAGCTATCTAACACTGAAAGAATTTTTCAAATCGAACCAGAAGTTCCTGAGATTAGCGCGTTCAAACAAACAAACAAACTCTTCAGCTTTATATATTAGTATAGATTTTTGTAATGACAAAACTTGAAAACATTACAAGCATGTTTCATTAGCTTATTAAACGTCCCCACCGAGAGCCACGAGCCTCCTCGTAAAGGCTTTAGTCGTCCATGCGGACCCAGTGCGGGTCCGCGTGGAGAGATTCAAATTTGTGCGTGAAGTCGGCCAGACTTCACGCACAAATTTGAATCTCTTCGCAGGCCTGTGCAGGTTTCCTATTATTATTTTCCTTTACCGAAAGAGCATCGGATAACATACATATAATTTCAAAAATTCAAAAACACATAGGCACGTCGCAAGATTTAAACCTGCGCCCTCCAGGTCGGAAGGCAACGGTCCATACCATTCAGCCACCGAAGTATTGCAGTTCATTTGATAAAAATTTAATGACTAATTTAAGTTCGGTAGAAAATTGAACAATGTTAATCTTTTTCTTAGATTAAATGCATTAATCGAAAATCTGTTCTTATCTTATCTTGAAACTCGAAGTATTCGAAACAAGAAGCAAAATATTTACATGCTGGATATAATTAGCCATATTGACAAATTTGAGCCTCAACAACTGGTCTCCACGTAATTTTACCGAAAAATATGTTCGAAAAACAATGATAATTACAAAATAACCGAGCAAAATATCAAAATTCTGTTCTTTTATCATTGAAGAAGACTACGTAAGCTATTCTCTTCACTTGAAGATTAACTGCATTATGTGACAAATACTTATTTGTCACATAATGCAGTTAATATGGTACCGAATCCGAGGGTTAAAATCTTACATATTCGTGTTTTTTTGTGAACTTCTTAATAAATCACAGAATATCTAACTTTAAATAATAGTCTTATTTATGGATGTGTATATATTTTTCTATTATATGAAACATTAATATTTCATATTATACGCCACGCCTTCTTAAGAGGCCGTTTAGCTAGCGCGACTGACTGATAATGGCTGCTTTCCACTGGCAAAAAATATAAACAGATGGTGGACCCTAGCTATCCTTTGTATGGGAGAGCTTCGCATCCGCCGCGTCTCAGGAGTCGAAATTGCTTTCTCGAACAGCCGCAATTAAATCCAGCTGAGGCGTCTAAGGCCAGACTGATGTCGTGGAATGAATTATTCCCGATCTCGTCGAGACTCCATTTGGCTGAAAGCTGCCTCCGGCGATGATCTTCCATAGGCGGAAACTATGAATAGACTGCGGCCAGGTGTTGACCGCTTCCGTGAAAATCGGATAAGGTAGGCATATTCCAGAAGTAGTCTTTGTGACTGTGTGTTCTTATATATATTTTCATCCTTATATTAAAAAGTTAACTAAATTATTTTCCAAATTTTCTGTTTACTCGAACAAATATAATGATCAAAGTAATAATATTAATATAAATTTAAACAAATAAATTGACAAATACTCTCTCTCTCTCTCTCTTCAACCTATTGCAGTCCACTGCTGGACATAGGTCTCCCCCATTTTGCGCCAGACATCCCGGTCCTCCGCCTTTCTCATCCAGCTTCCACCAGCGACCTTTCGCAAGTCGTCGGTCCATCGGGCCGGAGGGCGTCCTAGGCTACGCTTGCCAAGACGCGGTCTCCACTCCAGAACTCGTCTGCTCCAACGGCCATCGGTTCTGCGACATACGTGACCAGCCCACTGCCACTTCAACTTGCTGATCCGGCGGGCTATGTCGGTAACTTTAGTTCTCTTACGAATTAAATCATTTCTAATCTTATCCCTAAGAGAGACTCCAAGCATAGCTCGCTCCATTGCGCGTTGAGTGACTTTGAACTTGTGAACCAATCCCGCAGTCAGTGTCCATGTCTCAGCTGCGTACATACGCAGTACGGGTAGGACGCATTACTCAAAGATTTTCGTCTTTAAGCATTGCCGAATAGTTTACGTTAGGACATGACGTAGCTTACCGAATGCCGCCCAGCCCAACTGAATCCTCCTACTAGCCTCCCTCTCAAAGTTATGCCAGCCAAGTTGGATGGTTTGGCCCAGGTAGATATACTCCTGCACAACCTCGAGACGGATGCCATCGAAGCATATCGGTTGTGGCATGACACGCCCAACTCGTCGGGAAGATTCATTAAGGCTGTTCAGCATCTCCGCAAGCTCTTCCGATGACTCTGCCACGATTATGATATCGTCAGCAAAACGAAGATGAGAAATATACTCTCCATTGACATTGGCGCCTCGTTCAGACCAGTTCAGGGTCTTGAAGACATCCTCCAATGCGTTTGTGAACAGTTTCGGGGATATAACATCCCCCTGTCTCACACCACGACGCAATTGGATAGGTCTTGTCCGCTGGTCTTAGATCTGAACGGTCATCGTCGCTGCGTTGGAGAGACACTTCATCACCTCGATATATCGCCAGTCGATACCGCATCGCTGCAGAGCCTCCAGAACAGCCCAGGTTTCGACGGAGTGCGACTCCGTAGTCGCTTTCTCGTAGTCCACAAATGCCATACACAGCGGCTGGTTATACTCTTCGGTCTTCTGTATAAGCTGCCGAACAGTATGGATGTGGTCCACGGTGATGTAGCCTTTTCGAAACCCAGCCTGCTCCGGTGGTTGGAATTCGTCAAGTCTTATGGCGAGACGGTTCGCTACAACTCTGGAAAACAACTAATAGACGTGGCTCAGAAGTGCTATCGGTCTATAATTCTTCAAGAGAGTTTTGTCACCCTTTTTGAAGAACAAGACGACAACACTTCTGGACCACGCCTCTGGTGTAGTTCCTTGGTGGATGACGCATTAAAGAGCTCGACTAATGCCCTTAGGACGGGCTGTCCACCGGCTTTTAGGAGCTCTGTCGTAATACCGTCATCCCCCGGGGCCCTCCCATTCCTAAGTTGTTCCAAGGCTGCACTAATCTCGCTAACGTCAACATCCGGGATATCCTGCGTATAATGGCGCCTTAGTGGGGCACGTGAATCTTCGGTGTCCTCGGTTTGTGGCTGATGAGCGCTCGATGAATACAGTCGTCCATAGAATTTCTCAACCTCTTCCAGGATCTGTGGGTGAGTCGCAAGTAATTGCCCATCTGCTGTCTTAAGCTTAACCAGATGGCTCTTCCCAAGTGGTTTTGAGAAATACTCAAAAGTGTCAAATACTGCAATCAATACGATTATAGTGTTGCTTTCGTAATCACACCATTGAGGTAAAAAACTATAGAGAGGCCCTTATGATCTATATAACTTTTCCTATTGAACCAGCCCTGAAATTACAAAAAGAACCGACTGTTTAATAGTTTTAAACTACATGTGTTACTAACATACATACATTTTGTACTTATCTAAATAAATAAAAAATATTATAGTACAATGCATGGACTAGTTGATTATTATCATCATCTATGCTTATCATCTATGCTTACGCCTCTGGGACCAAGGCGTGAGCTTTATTTATTTTAGTTTAACTACGTGCAAAAAAAAGGTCCAGTCGTTTAAAAGATTTCCCGTAACAAACAGACGGACAAACACATAAAAATTTAAAATATAATATTTTGGTGTATGTGTACCATAATATATATGCATGTAGTAAAAAATCGATATAATTAAAATGTAAGAAACTAAGGAAGATTACAACCCGTGGCCTATCCATGTCGTTAAACGTCAATGAATCACACCTTATCGGCTTTGACAGCTCCGGGAAAAATTTGACATAGACCCGACGTCGACGACCGCCAGCGCGGTACTAAATGGTTACAGTCTGCGCCCCGAAATATATACTTGTTTTAAATGGTATTTTATAAAATATTTTAACTCATCATTACAGCCCAATTATGTCCACTGCTGAACGAAGGCCTCCCCTAATGATTTCCACGCGGACCGATCCCTTGCAGTTGACATCCATCTGCTACCCGCCACCTTAACCAGATCATCCGTCCATCTGGTTGGGGGTCGGCCTACACTTCACTTTCCGTTACGTGGACGCCACTCGAGAACCTTTCCGCCCCATCGGCCATCGGTTCTACGCACTATGTGCCCTGCCCACTGCCACTTCAACTTGCTAATCCTCTGGGCTATGTCGGTCACCCTAGTTCTCCTACGGATATCATCGTTTCGGATTTTATCGCGTAGGGAGACACCTAACATAGCCCTCTCCATAGCACGCTGAGCATATACTATATATATTTTACCAGTCACAAATAATAATGAATATGAAAAAAATTTAAGCATATCTTGCAGATTATTTTGGTATACATTTCATGACTAATTTAAGTAAAATATTGGTAGAAAATTGACATGTTTCACGGGCAATTTGAACGAAAATAGAATGATTTTTTTTTTTCTTTAGATATAAGGCAAAAATAAAAAATCTTCTCTTATAGTCCTGAAATTCAGGGTATTCTATAAATGAAGAAAAATATTCACATGCTTGAAAATTAGCTGAATTGTCAAATTTGAGGTCCGAAAACAGGTCTGCACGCAATTTTACCGAAACATAGGTTCAGAAAATGATGATTAATAAATAATTGAGCAAAATATCAAAATTCTGTTCTTGTAACATTGGAGACGACGAAATAATCTATTCTTTCAAGTATTCGTCATTTAATGCGTGTTGTGTTTGGTACCGAATTTGAGCGTTGAAATCTAACATTTTCGTGATTTTTGTGAACGGCCCCTTAAGTTATATTTTGGGTATACTGGCCGCTACTGAACTGTAATATAGTTGGTTTAGAACATAACTCAAAGGATAACGTGAAATGCTGGAATGGAAATTCAAAGGGAATCTTGATTTGCTTACAAGCTTTATTCAAGTAAAGTGTCTTCTTTACAAGGAATAAAATGTTAATGTACCTACTCTGCATTAATTTGACACAAGAACAAGCCCCTATTCATTTATTTAGAAAAGAATATTACATTACATTAGAATAATATTATATCTACAAGTGGGTGAAAGCTTACATTTGTTACGAAGTACCATTATATTGAAGTTTAATACTGTCTAGCAAAAAGTTTTGTCTAGCTCCGAAATTATAGTAAATGCCATGAGTGCCATGACACCCTCATCTCATCAGACGACGTATAGTACTCCAATCAGTGCCCTCATCCTAAGTCTAACCTGTTCGATTTATATTTCATAGGTAAGCTCACGATCAAACTGTATTTAAGTGATAAGCCATTCATGGGTACTCGGTAATCTGAAGGAGCAACGAGTGTGTTGCATGTCCTTTAAAAGGGGGGGAAAACGGAAATATATGGAGAAAGGGCGAAAGGGGTTTGAGCTTTTGATAGCCTCCATTTGTGCCAAACAAGCTTTTTGGCAAGCGTAGGCATAGGACAACCTTCCGTCCCGATAGACTTTGGCTGGTCGAGGCAGAATGAGAAAACCGGAATGTCTGACGCAGAATTGGAGAGACCTATGTACAGCGGTGGACTGCGATAGGTTGAAACGAGATCAAGGGATGTTTCTCCAACAATTCTCATTTCGTGTCTATTAATTTAAGGAAGACACCACTACATACTCACCTTCCACCTGCCGGTGCCGGTGCCGGTGTCCTCTGGCTGCGCGTAGCACTGCACTCGGTCCGCGACGAGGGCACCGCCACGCCGCGCTCCCGACGAAGTGTGCGTCACATCAGGCTGGATATCTAGAATACGAATGAGGCATAAGCTCACAATTGCACTAACATAACATGTGTCCAACTATGTAGTAAAAGAATTGGACATATTTTACTTTTCACGTCAGTGCTACTCAAAAAAATTGTGATTTACGAGTATGATCGATTTTTAGTGTGTAATTTTTTTAATTTTTTTTAAAAGTCAGTGTTTTTAGTAAATAAGTGTAGATTAAGTGCATGCTTACATATCGTAATTAACTACATAATTACACAACATAATTTATTAGCTGTTGCTGAACCTATAAATGGTCCATTCCATTACGATGATCACCCATAGATTTTGTATTAGCGCGCTTCGCTTACAAGATACACAAAGCGTGGAAGTGAGAGGTCCTTAATCAATTCTGAACGCCCGAGAGAAAAAGAGACAGAGAAAATATAGAAATATGTTATTGTTTTTCGCGACTAAGAGCCCAAAGCGGCCCGGTGTGTTGTCAGTGTCAGTGAAAATTGTAAATATTATTGCTAATTGTTCTATTAGTATTGTAATTATAACTTTATACAATTATGGTGTCTTGTGCTGTACCTGGATGCAACACTACTAGGCGAAATAATCCAAATTAATACACTTTTACTGGTAAATACGATTTTATCATTGGAATTTTACGAATCATTTTTTACTTAATTTCAGCTAGAAATTGGCTTATAAATATAAGTTTTAAATATAATTTTGATTCCTATTTATACATTTGAGAATAAATAGTGTTTTTTATTTAAATTCGCGAAAATAATGTGAAAAATAGCAAATTGTTTGTTTACGCTAGTGCTTGACAAAGCGGTGACGTCATTACAATCGATATAAAACATACATATTGGTAAATAAATTTCGTTTTTTTCAGGTTTCCATACAGTTCAGCATTGATGGAAAAATGAATGCGGACTTAAAATAGACCAGATTAAACTCTTAATAGAAACTATGCTTATCTTAGAATTAAACTTGTAAATTAAGCAAGGAAACGATACGAACACATCTCAAAAAAGTGTTATATTGAGAAGGTAATAAATAAAATAATTTAAAAGTATTGAGTTAATGAATTTAATGTATCTATACTGATATTATAAAAGCTGAAGAGTTTTTTGTTTAAACTTACTTATCTCAGGAACTACTGGACCAATTAAAAAAAATATTTCTGTTTTAGATTTCTTATTTATCGATAAAGAATATACGCTGTACTAAAAACAATAGTAGTGGAGCAGTAAAAAATAATTATTGAACATTATTCCTACTTAGAGCTTTCCGCTGCGTGCGCTGTGAAAACGGTTAAAGTTTCGCAAAATTCGTGTATGAGAGTTCTAAAAAAGAACGTGACAGCATGACAGAATGTCATATCTTTAAAGGTTAGCTCACAATAACTTAAATTTATCTAAAATAATGCATTATTTGCGAAGGTGTTTTCATAAACAAAGTATTAATCCCTATACAAATAAAAATATTATTTATCACGAGTATTTCATTTGAAACAAATTTCCCTTCACAGCATTTAATTAAAATTAATATCTCAGTTCCTCCGAGCTCAGGAGGTATCGCAGATATTAGCTCAAAGTAACTAAGTACTGGCCACCATCGGTCACCGTCGTTATAAGTTCTAAACAATTATAGGTTTGCTGATGATTCAGATTCATCTGGATTAAAATACCCATGATTTTCTTGGTTTCTGTACGAAAAGAGACCGCCCGTTGATTTACATCATAATCGATAATAAGAACTTTGAGCGTGGACAACACTATTTGAAACTTACACATAGACATTCACCAAAACATATTTACTTCAATATTTTTGTCATGCCTCTAAGCCGCCTTTGTGTATCTTGTATATACTATATCTATGTGATCACCTGGGTTATCATAGTGGATATAGACCACAGATTTCTCAATACAGGAGATGGAGCAAGCCGCGTTTAAATTGCGACAACTGTAAGCTCAACGAGCATACACTGGCTACCAGTTTACGCTCTGTGAGACAAGTCAAGACGCACGAATATTAGAAGAAATTACCGTTTTTTCCAAAATGCCATCCATTGCAATTGTAACATGCCATCATCGCAATGAATCAGTAAATTTACCAAGAAATATAATACCTTTTCACAAGTAAGAACCGAAAAGAAATTGCGACACTGGGACTGCCTATAAACTTGGCGGCTTATCCAGTCTAATGTATATTCTGATGTCTGTGATATAGACCCTTTACATCTATTAATAAAATAACGAAGATTCGGCGGGTGTTGTTGGGTATCATCAACTTCTATCCTAAGATTGTAGCCGGGCTCGGCGGTCTAACGTGACACAGACAGGCAATAAGATGATTCAGCTTACAATTTTCTAACCAAACTATAATTAACATTATTTTCACTGTCATAACATCTGTTTATAGTGTAGCCGTTCTCATATACGTTGAAAAGATGTATTTTATTTTACCACGTGGGCCAGAATGGGTAGGTGGAGTCTCAGTATAAAACATTGCTAACACAAGCTAACCTCATTTCAGTTAACGAGCTATCTACAAATGGCTACTCGACCGTGCCCGGTGCATTCCCGTCCTGCCAAATATTCTACGAGGCTCTGACGACCCGCCAAGCTTCAATTTCCCCTCTATTTGTATAAGGATATATCGCATTAGTCCCGTCAAAATAGGATCATAGTTGTTAGGTTCTGATTTGCATCTTAAATTTGTTTATAAAGGTATTTTGTTTGTGAAGATCAAATAACCATGTCATTTAATAGAAAAATTGCTGCCAAAGAAGAAACAATTATGAGATTGAGGTGCTTATCTATATGAACTTAAACATATCACAAACATATAGCACATACTCGGATAAAAACAGGCTGAACAAATGCCCCCAATGACTTTGAGTTCTAAGTGTCTCGGACCATCGAGTGCATGGTTCCTTTAATATTTGAACCATAATTGGCCATAAAGATTGGTAATTTTTCATTGGTATTGTGAGTGAATGAATAAGGTTCAAAATATGGCGGGGACATATATACCACTGCCTCAAAAAGGCTTAAATTCAATATCTTCGCTTTTTCCCGACCTTTCTTCACCGAGGACAACGTCTTAGACGGAGAGCAAGCTTACGTAATTAACTTACATGATTTTACTACTATCAATGTCGACGGAAAACTAGGTTGGACTTATTCTTGTTACGCTGACATCTTTAAATGACATTCTTTTAGTCACAATTAGTTTATTTCCATGTTGTTAATATAATAAAATGTTATATGGCAATTGTACCTACATATGAAAGTTTGACTAATATCTATAAAAGTACTGTTTCGCTGAGTACGTACTTTATTTAGTTATGCCTAGGTACTTGGAATGCAAATACGTTTGTATTAAAATGTTCTTTTATAAATAAAACCTCTTACTGGACTAGCAAATACAAATTTATTTCAGCAAATTAATATTGTTACCGCATAACTTTTCAAATAAGTCAACTACGTTTTCTCATAATATCTTCTGTCTATACTTTCATGACATTTAAATAGCTTTCCTTTGAACTCAGCGTTGCATTTTTCCATCTACAACATGAATATAAGCGATATTGCTATTCCACTTTGTACGTTTCACTAAATTATGTCCACATCTACAAAATAGCTGAGATTTCTGTTTACCATATTAAAGTGGTTTACTTTATAAATAAACAGATTTAAGTGAAGCAAAGCTTTTCCACAAAACTAATTTCGCATATCTTTCATGTGAATCCTTATTCAAAAGGAGAGGGACACAAATGGTATTATGTTCGATTCAGGTATTCTTTATTTTGTTAAACTTTCAGTCTGTGCTTGCATATACCTATATATAGACTCGAGGCTACAACGATATTATTGGGAGCCCACGATATTTCATTCGTCTTAAAATGGATATATAAACAATGTGTTTAGGTATGTCTAACGTAATATTCACCTTCAAAATACGTACCTACTAGAGGGGTACTTAAACATACGGCGACTCGAACAGTAGTGAAATCCCATTTCCTCATTCCAAATGCCACAATAAACGGATGAAACACAACAAAGCTAAGTACATCCTGAAACCTCATTTCTCCTATTTCCTATACTTTTATTTAACAGACTGCATGCAGTCTTTGTCATGACAAGGATTACTTCTATAGGTAGGTGGATTTCATACCTATCTATAGAAGAGACGTTATATGACTAAATAACCTTTTTTGCTATCAGGAGATGTACATAACAGTGATTTTTTTTAATAAACGAATACTTTGTCAAATTGCTTCCTTAAAAGCGTTAAATCAACAAATATTGAAATTAAAACGATTGAAGGATTTTAAACAAATAAACGGTTAAAGAACTCTATTTATTCATCAAGTCAATTCTAGGCGCGTATGCCGTCGCGGAAAAACAATGAAAATTCTATTGACTATCGGGAGAATTTACCCGTTAATCCATCTATCAATTCCATCCGACGACATACTAGAGCCGTTACGTCAATAGATCCATTAATGAGACTTCTAAAACATACAAAAAACGGACCCTTATTCCTCTTAGGCATACTTCGTTGAAATATTATCACCGTGTCCATCAAAAAGCTTCAGAGACATCCATTTTGACATTATCGCATACTTGATATAGTTTCAAAGTTCTTATCGAAAGAAAGCTACTAATCTTAAGGTTTTATACTTATACAAATACACGTGAAACTGACAGTCGTATATTTCCAGTTTTAAAGCTTCACAGAAATGACGTCGCAGAGTTTATAATGAAATTCATTGTTCCATCTATTCACAATTTTAGCCAAAGGGTTCATTATGAAATATGAATTTGTAAATTACTATATTTTGTACAAATATTGTCAGAACGGAAATGACGATATTTGATTAGACTACCTGACTTACTACCTACCCGACTAACTAAGATAATATCTAATTAGACTATCTGCCTAAATACCTCCATGGCCAATAACGCACAGCGTTCGGCAGCATGACCCGGAGGTCGGGGGTTCGAATCCCGGGGGGAAACTTTACTTGGTGCGATTTTCCTAGTTTGGTTAAGACTTTGCATACACTTCGTTAGTTAAAAATAAATATTTATACAAAGCTCCAAAATCACAAGTATCAGAAAGCATTTATTTTTAATTATAAATAATATTAGAAACGGTGTCTGTCTTCAATAATACGTAAAAACGGTGTTCAATTCGCACCCTTTTACTCATATTCGCATGAATTCAGACTTGTTTGAGGGCTAAATTGATTGGGGCTAGGTTTTATAAAGCCCCTCCAACTAGCCCTCAGGCGCACCCTTCTGGAAAAGGCCCGGCGTTAAACTCGATAGCCAGCAAATTGACGGTTGGTTTTATGTGTACCTACGCTTATTTTTCCATTAACACTTTCACATATTTGGTAAACATCATATCTCACTCCAATATTTGAATGCTAACAAATATTATAAGTGATATTCCAATAATACCAATGTTCCAATCTTGTGTTAGCTTTGAAACTTATTACACTAGCCGAAGTATCCTTGTGCACAATACTTGTATAACTCATTAACTCATTGTCGGCTTTGGTGTTACATAGTCCTGTAGTTAGGTACAGCTAAAATATATGACGGACCGTCTGATGTCCGAAAACTACATTAAGCCAATCGATGCTTATTGTCAACTATTCCGCCTACATAACAGATGAAAACAAAAAAAACTATGATCATATAAATGACATTTGCACATCGCAAACTTAATTAACTAATGTCCAACAAATCCCGTGAAAAGGTTTAAGAGTCTTAACAAACCTATGCCCCGCGGCGATTTACTTAATCGAAAGCTTTGAAGTTGGGTTGATCTCGGTTTTTAGCAATATTAAAAACGGATCACTTCATAAATATTGGAATTAATAAAACAAATGTCTCAGTATGCCGAGTGTATCAATATCGTTCCCTAAGGCATTTTAATTCTCTTTAAGAGGATTAATATAGTGATGAGTGGGCTTCAGGTACATATGTTTCATTCCAGTCAGATACTGTGGTCGAAGCTATAATTCTGATTTTCTGTTCAATGTATGGGGTACCCCAAAAATATAATATTTTTTCTTGTCAATTCCTTATAGCGGTTTACAGAATACATATATATTCTTATAAAGTTAAAACAGTTCAGTGTGCCAATAAAACACGGGCGAACAGACATAGAGACATGAGGATTCTTTAAGTGTGCCTTTTTTGCCATTTGGCTACGGAACCCTAAACAGTCCGTAACTCCAACCTAAATCATAATAGGACTTGAAATCATTGTATCATTAGATTTCCATTGCTTCGTTACATCAATAAGTACGAACGTTTAACGTGTCTGACGCATTTTGCAGGTTTAGTATGTAGCGGATAGGCATGTAGAGAAATGGCTCCAGTCTATAATAACAATATCGCCTGGAGCTCAGTCACGCACTATGCTGCACAGACATTTCGACACAAAGGGATGGATTTCCAACTACTGAAACTTGTCAGAACCATACATACATTACAGTCGATACGACTCAATTGAATGGTTCGACCGAATGAAATGCATTTGCTCTACTTTACTTTATATAGGTAGTTTTAGTTATTATTTAGTTTTCATAAGAACGTTTAAAGTATTCGTACGTGGAAAATTCAATAAAACTTTAGTAACTTTAGTTTATAATCGGAACCGACAGGGATTAGTGGTGTAAAAGAAACAATTCCAGAGTTTTGTATAATGACTAGTAACAATTCAGCATATAATTCTGCCAACAGTAAAAAGTTAAGAATTTTCTACCAATTTTGACCGCAAGTTAATTATATGATTATAACAGTATAGGTACTAATTTGACAGTGAAAGAGGTTTTTTTTTAGTGGCACGGACGACAACAAATTATAAAAATATAATAAGCTATTTAAATGTTTTGTTTAACTTAATTTTGTCTTGTAAGTACTTTTAACATGTTATTATTACTTACTTATTATAAGTGATGAGTAAATCTAATAATAATGAAAACCAGAAAGAGTCCGGGCGGTGACTGCATCTACCCTGAAATCGTGAAGCTCGACTGTGTTTCACCGATGCTGTATAACTTTTTGATAAAATGCTGGAATGCAGGCACTGTACCTCATGATATGCGTGACGCTAGTATTGTCACTTTATACAAAGGGAAAGGAGATCGTGGGGATTGTAACAGTTACCGCTGAATTTCTCTACTAAGCATTGTCGGAAAACTCTTTGCGATAGTAGTCCTTAACAAAATACAATATTTGGCGAACCGCGTGTATCCAAAAAGCCAGTGTGGATTTCGTCCCAACAGGTCAACGACTGATATGTTATTCTCACTTCGTCAGTTACAAGAAAAGTGTAGAGAACAGAATACACCACTTTTCATAGCATTTGTGGATCTGAACAAGGCGTTTGAGTACCACCGTACGCCGTAAGTCGACAGGGACTCTATAGGTCGCTGGAACTTATTGGATGCCCTCCGAAACTTCTAAGCATCATAAAGTCTTTTCACGCAGATATGAAAGGAAGTATCATTTTTGACGGTCACATGTCAGACCCCTTCTATGTTCGTCTCGGCGTCAGACAAGGTTGCGTGCTTGCTCCGACTTTGTTTGGCATATTTTTCTCCTTGCTTTTGGATAGGGCATTTGGTCATGATCAACAAGGTATCCATTTGCATACATGTTCTGATGGAAAACTGTTTAATCTCTCGCTGCTAAGATCTAAGCGCCATCGTTCGGATCTCTTTTTAAATAACATTTTATACGCAGACGATGCTGCCTTTGTAGCCGACTCAAATCAAGAGCTCCAAGCTATGATTAACAAATTCGCACGTGCATGTGAGTTGTTTTCAATGAATATTAACGCCAAGAAGACCGTTGTGTTAGCACAGGGCGTTACAGAGCCTCCGTCCATATTTTTGGGTGGTATGCCCCTCGTGGTCGTGGACAAGTTTGTGTATTTGGGATTGGCTGTGTCGAACAATCTCTCGCTCGATGTAGAGATCGATATTCGTATCGGCAAGGCAGCCACGATGTTTGGAAGACTGCGTGAAAGAGTATGGGACAACAAGTACCTAACTGCTAAGACGAAAGTTCTTGTCTATCAGACGTGTATCCTCAGCATATTACTTTACGGAGCTGAAACATGGACCTCCTACGCAAAGCAAGAAAGACGTCTTAATACTTTCCATATGCGTTGCCTCCATAATATCCTCGGTATCTCATGGTCAGACAAGGTCACCAATGAGCGTGTTCTTGAGACTGTCAATTTATGTAGTGTCACTGCCATGCTCAAACAGAAGCGACTAAAGTGGTTGGGCCACGTACACCGAATTGAACCATCTCGTTTGCCCAGACAAATATTGCTCGGTGTTATCGCTGACGCAAAAAGAACTGTTGGGCGGCCCCTTCTCCGCTTTAAAGACTGTGTCAAGCGCGATATGACCGCGTTTGATATTGATCCCATGGGCTGGGAAGAACTGGCCGAAGACAGGTCAAAGTGGAGAAAATCCCTTAAGGACGGGCAGAAATGCCACGATCAAGCTTGGTTCGGGAAGCTGGCAAATAAAAGGACAAAAAGACACCACAATGCCGAAAATCCATCTGTGACACAATATATTTGCGCCAAATGTGATCGTGTGTGTCGTTCCCGAATCGGCTTATATAGTCACGAAAACACCTCCACACCTCGTCTTTCGTAGACAATGTTTAGATCGTCTGCAACAGACGTAAAGGCCAATATATAAATCTAATATAATACCTCTCAAATGTGATATTAGTGAATGAAGTCCACACACATGTAAGCTACTGTGTAGACAATATAGCACAGGATCTAATACAATAGAAACGAAGAGGTAACAAATGAAATCATGCCATTTGTGGCTTGCTAAAAACAAATAGATCCTTCATCGCAAACGCAGAAAGGTTTTATAATAAGATACCCGAACACAAAAAAAATATCTTAAATTATAAAGGTTATATAAAAGAAAAACCTCTTGGGTAAAGGATTTGGATGGCTTATTTAACCAAATGGCTGCGACATATACACGAGTTCAATAAAATTAATGAAATGAGAAACTCGTCTAAATAAATAGAACTCACAGAATGTTAAGTCAATCCAATTGTAAAATTGTTTAAACTTCATAAGAATCCTAGAGTCGCAAGGATTCATCCGTCCCTTTAAAGCTGACATACTCGTTATAAAGTTTTGATTGGCCGCTCAGACGTCCAGACAGAACCAGCGAATAAAATTACTCGATTTTTATTCAACATCGATCCGTGCTCAGTTCTGTTTCAGTTTCATATATTTAAAGTGACGCATTTATTATTGTACTCGACCGGCAATATTTTTGGACGGAGGCGTCGCTGCTGTTACGAGAAAATAACAAATTGAACTACTAGTTTTGCTGAATCATTATATACATATATAATTTTATGTATTAAAAATTGTACCCGTGGCAATACTTTTATAAAGAATTAGTGACTCAATTAGTCACAAGCTTTTATTACCTTTCTTACAACATTTTGTACTTAAAATAATCATACAATGTGGCTCTCTAACTTACTAAGTTTTATATTTAATATGTCTGAGATTCCTAAGCTCTACGTCAATCGCTTGGATGCTATAACTGATTTGTTAAATACCGGGTTCATTATGTTAGCCACCTAGTGATTGATTCCGTTTTCCTTTATGGGCAAAAGAAAACGAACTCAAGCGCAAGCAGGACAATATTTCAATAAATAAATTCATTACTCACAGGCAGGAAGATGCGCCGTGATGTCGGACAAGTCGATCTCTGTGCGCTCCCTGATCGCGTGTTTCTTCTCCCTCTCCTTATCTCTCTCGCGGTGGTCGCGGTGGTGCGGCGGTGGGTGTGGGAGCGCGCGCGGGTGCGGGGCGGCCGGCCGGCGCGCCGGCGGCGACCCCAGCTCCGGGGGCGGCGGTAGCTCTGCCTCGCCCGCGCACGAGTCCTCGTCGGAGCTTGACGCTGCACCAAACAAAGCTTGCATATAACACATAGTATGTTGTCATTTGGGGAGATTCCAATAGGTGGCATTGATCATTCACAATTGGCCTGTTGGTTGAAAGGCAGACATTTTTTTCTGGATTAAGTATATCACTTTCTTATTTAAGTGTGCACTTGGTTAACCTGGTTTATTCCACTTTTGAAGTAAATAAAGATCTATTATGGCCAGCTTAATAATCTCACATTTCAAGATATAAGTCCTAAATAAATTCGAATATGATGGAAAATTCTAATTAACTGTTACTTATACTCTAATCTGACAATTGATTTACGGAAACTGTAATAGAAAGTCTTGGTTTTAAAAATCCAATACTGAAAACCAAATGCAATACTGATTTTACGGCGAAGAGCCGACAAGCTAAAGTAAACGGTAACTGGATAAGACTTAATTGTAGTTACGAAACATAGCTAAGCGTTTCGATTTGATTTACTGTCGCAAATTGCAGTGAATTCCACAGTCAACAAGACAATGCCGTGTAATAAATTAACAACTGCACTGTCAAACACAATTTTAGAAACTAATTAACTCAATTGAAATAGCAAACAAATAAGATTTGGATTTACTGGCAAGATTGTCAGGCTTTATTCAATTAGAGACTTATTTTTAATGGCACGTCTTTACATTGCGCTCTACACCAAGATGTATGTGTAGATAAAATCCCACCGAGAATCTTGTCTTTATAATTATTTTAATAGCTTACACAAGTTAACATAAATGTATAGCATTGTTAGACATTACGGCAATTTGCGACATTAATAATAATAGATATTGTTATGGTCCGTCAATTTTTATTAACACGCTAAATTCAAATGCTTAATTTAGTTCGCACCTAACCAATATGTTTAAATTAGATATAAACTAAATAAATACATCCAGAGGGCTCTATTCAAAGTTTAAATGCATAGGTATAATGTAATTTCTGTACCATAATAAAGCTTAAATGCAACTTTAATCATTAAAAAACTACTAGGTGCTGAATTTGATGTATAAATAAAAAATAAGCACAAAATTAAGGAAGCGTCGAGGAGCTCATTTGCCGAGTACCAAGTATTTTTCGGCGCAGTTTTTTCCGCTTAGTAGTCGATTCGCACGTTGTTTGTTTTCACAAATATTCGATATGACCCATGAAATAATAATATTATTTTAGTGCGTGTTTTGCCCTGATGTATTTCAATCGTATAAGAATCGGTCCGTTTAAAAATCTACCTACTTGGCCATCTCTACACAAAATCATCATAGAAACACATTTTCTATCTGACTGAATCATTTTCATTGATCACAACATTGAATAAACAGAACACTATTATGTCTAATTCATTCAGGTAGAGAATTTCCAGAAATAAATTGATATTATTCATGTGTTTTTATGCGTGCCAATATTAAATATCCCCCTTTAATATATACAAGCCCCTATACATGCTTCACCTATTAAGAGATAAGAACTGTTTTTAGTTTGAGAAGTAAGTTTTATATACTGGAAATTGTTCAACTTTACAGTTGTTTATTTTGTTATAAATAATATAATTTGAAAAAAATATATTGAATTTTAACAATGATGATCAGATTTTTGTTCTGCTCAAATCAAGTACCAAGAAGATACATTTAAATTTGCGTATGTTGCGTATATCAATAGTTATTTTGACCAGTACTATACTGTATCCTGGAGTTTTACTTTACTGATCGCGTTAAAGTACCTATGATGTATTATGTTAATAGCGAGAAACAAATAAATGGAGACACACCAGGCCACTGATCATCATTATCTGTAATACCGTACGGCGTCTCGCTGCCGTCTACTGCTAACGCATTTTACCAGCAATTTTACTATTAATTACCTCATGTTATTTAATTACATACAATATGTAGTTTCTAATGTGTATTTCACTGAGATACTTGAAGTTTATAAATTAATCTGCATACCATATGTAGTTGCAATGCTGTAAGTGGCTAACATTAAGTTAATTTAATTATTATAATTTTATCTTTGCAATTATTTTACCTTGAGCAAAATTTCTGAAATAGCAAAATACCTTCGATACAATCAATTATCATATACTTATGCACTTAAAATTTATACATATACAAGTTATCGGGAGCAAGCGGGCAAGAGAGACACTTGTTGGAAAGTGATCATCTGCGTCCTTAAACAAAGGAACTCCGTCATTAAATAAGGTAGGTGTATTGACTTACAAAGATCATGTCTCTCCCTGTCGGGACTCTTTGCCATCATGGAAGTCCTTTTGGAGGGCATGGGCAGCGACGGCTTGGGCCTATTCTGCATTTCTGCAAGGGCCTGCTGCACCGCCTCCTGCCTTACTTCTGAAACGGGAATTGTCTGTTAGTAATAAGTATTGTTAGACGGAAATGAAACGACCAACGCTACCCATCCCTAATCAATTGAAGAGTGATGTCACGTCACTAATATCTTTTTCTTGACATTAGCATTGTATGCGGGAAACAGTCATATTGTAACACTAAGATTTAATCTATCAATAAATATTGTTGAAACTTTAAAGAATCATTTAATAATATGAATGAATAAAAGACCAATTAATCCTTTTCGGCTATTGAATAATACATTTTAAGGAATGCATGATTTAATATTATTGCAAGGGTCATTTATAAGTGATTGTTATGTAAACTAAAAAGTATTAAATACATTAAACTTGATAAGTCCTTAAGTATACCTTCACTGATATGTACAGTGTATACTTCGTAACTTATCTTAACTATTTTTAATACTTTTTGTTTTTTACTACGTTGTTTATCCAAGAACTTAAACACAGTCAGAATTATCTCTCCATATAAAATAATTTGAGGGTTTTAATAGCAAATTATTAAATGATAATTAGTAATTAATGATATGCACAATTTATTGCATTATTGACTATGCTAGTTATTTTAAAAAATACTTTGCAACAATGTTTTAAAATATATAATAATTTATATAACTAAACTGTCTATATGACGAAAGGCGACACTATAGAAACGTAGGTCTTTATTTTTCCACCAGTTATACGGGTTTGCTTAAAATATACAGAAAGAAAATACACTCAAGCAGCACAAAAATGTATAAATATGATGAAAGAGAAACTCATGTTCAAAGCTAAATATAAAGGATTCATTCACAGCTCAAAGCTAACTAGTCTGATAAAGCTGCGGAGTGCGCCAACAGATAAAAGAGGCAAAAGCCGAGAGCTTACAATATGCATGCAAGTCATAATTTAATTATTTCAAATTTTATATCCGTTAGCTATTAAGTTTAAAGGGCATACGCTGGTGGCTTTATCTTTAACTAGTCTACCGCTACGTAGACGCTTATTTTTTTCTGGATTTGTTATTCTGTATAACAAACAAGAAATGATAACTCTTTGAAACACAGTTTGGTTAAGAGTAAAATAAAGGTTACTTTGTTTTTACCCTTACCGAGATGTAGATTGCAGAATACAGTATTCCCAATTTCAGAAACAGCCTACTCTATGCGATAGAACATTTAACTCAAGCTACATTTTACAGGGAAGTAGAATCGGTCCGATATCTTCTCGTAAAATAAAAGTGTTTCTGTGTTTCGGGTTGAGGACACTACAGCTAAAAAAGTGACTGCGTATGAAAGCTTAACTTAGCACCTTGACATTTATCGTTTCGGGTGCCGGCGCAGGGCAGAGTTAACGGAATATAACTACACACTATTTATTATTAAAAAAAAAACTTTAGATTAAACTTCGCATTTTTAAATTTATTTTAGCTGAAATCAAAATTATGAATACAAATGTGCCCGATATAATGAGTGCCACATGTGCTTTACTTACTACAAGAAACTTAGGACTCAACAAATATTATGTAAAAGTACGAGGCTTGTTCGTTTACGAGGCATTACGCTGTACTTTCGAAGATTTCGAATTTTTACTAACAACATTTTCATAATAATAATCCTACCGCGACCAATTCAATGCAAACCACTACATAAACAATTCCAATTAAATCTTGCGGCGACTCAATATTAGCAACAGAGTAAACTGACGAAGTTGCAGTAAATTATTAGGTCAGTTAAATTTAGTTTGCGGCCAGTTTCCCATAGAAATTTTGTCATACCTACACTAAAGCGGACTCAGCTATTCGTATATAAGTTCAAACTTATAACACGATTATTTTTGTAATATTAAAATTTGCAAAGATTTATACCTTTATATAGATGTTTAAAAAGTGAGTCAAAGCTAAACAAATATTATCATCAGTTTATCGTAATACTTCCTCGGCATCCCACCCCTTGAGCATCGATGCTCATTTTATAAACACAATTTCCGCGTTGAAATACGTTCAAGAAGCTTAACATTTTATCGACAACATTCCGGTTACCTTAGCAAGCATTTGAGTGGTTTCAATTTAATAAACGATAAGCTTGAAATTGATATAAAAACTGATGTTTAGCAACAACTTTCTTTTAAGATAGCTGGTGTTGAAGACTAATTACGAGATATTGGCAATGTTTTATATAAATCTTTTGATTGTTTGCTAAAGTGAAAACGTCTTACACGAGACTTATAGATTTTGCACTTCAAACAAAAAGTCTACGTTAGAAAAGCACTTACGAACGACCGAACAGGATCACTTTTCCCAGTAATGCAAATGCGAGGTAAAACAAGAGTATATATTCTTTATTTGTACTTGGACATTAATCATGAGGCATCTATGAGGCGATTGGGCCGTAACGCAGGTCCTTAGATGGACTTAGACCTTACATAATATTGAATGTAGATGAATGTAACCGATAATGTATATTAATGATATAATGAAGGCTACTATTTAGAGACACCATGAGAGAACCGCGGTACAGTCGCGCACGGTATCATTTTAAAAGATTATACAAATAACTAGCTGTTCCCCGCGGCATAAGATACTTCCTAGCAGAAAAGCGTAACCTAAAATCGAGCGTGCAGCTCACTCAACGTCAGGCCACCGCGCGGAACAACAGTAAGTACTTTATTTTTCTATAGAGAAGGGTTTTCTAAAATTAAAGTAGCTAAGTTTTCCTTATTTCATCAGTTACCTGTCAAAAAAGTCCTGTCCGAAATCTGATCAGCCGTTTCAGAGATTTCCCGAAACAAACAGGCAGTCAGACAAATAGAGAAAATAAATAAAAAAATTCATATTCGTATTCCTATACATGAAGAAAAATTGTTAATTTCAATATTACGAACAGACACTCTGATTTTATTTATATATAATATGATAGATGACAAACGATAAAACGCATCAATTGTCTTTATGAGAAATAATTTCAAACTATATTTTTACCTTTTGGGTTAATACCCTAGCTAATGCTATAGATAGGGCATTACTGTTCTCATCCATTAAAAAGACCCGCTAATCTAATAAAACTATACATAGAATAATAAAGCTAGATCGATTTACGATTGTGTAATTCAAGCAAATATCTTAATTGTCGGCTATCATAAAAATTTTTACTCATACTCCGCCGTATTTCGGAAGGCACAGTTAATATATTTGCAGAGATAATTTAGAAAGCACGACAAGGGTTCGCTTTTTAACACAATTCAATATTAAAATTTGTAGTCTTTAAATATTGTATTTAGTCTTCAATAATAGATATTCCAAGGTTGTGCGTGAAGTCGCCGAAACCGCACTGGGCCCGCGTGGACGACTAAGGCCTATACACTCTTTACAGATAGGCTCGTGTCCCTCGGTGGGGATGTTTAATGAGCTGATGATGATGATGATGAATAGATATTCCTATTTTTATTCAATGAAATTGCTCCCAAAGTTATGATAATATCAAAAGAAACACGTTGTTTAAAAAAATTACACCAGTGTCGTTGACTGTACCTCGTAGCACTGTGTGGGTACGGCCAAATGTACGTGTGTCTACTGCATCGGCAGACGTGTTCATTGTTGTAATGGGTCACGTGTGGGTGCTCCACTCCAATTGCACCTCTCACTATCCCGAACATAAGTATATGACGATATCCATAGCACATTCATTACGTTGATTATAAACAATAACATATTTAGGTTACATACATAATTAGTGCGCAACAAAAGCCGTTGTTACCTGCTTTGGAATGCAAGAAATATGAACGTAGAAATATTGGAACCCACCACCATTCGTCCGAAGAGCAAACGAGCTCTGGCGAAGTGCCAAACGTATTGGATCAACGTGGCAGGTTATAGCCCGGAAACCATATTAACTCAATTAAATAATAAAAGGTCTATGTATTTGGGGGAGACCTTGGTCATCAGTGATCATAAACGTTTACAAAAGTTTTTTTTTTCATCATAGGGCTCAGCACTTTTACCTTAAAAATCAATTCCAAACCCATGGAGTTTTCACCAATCGCATCTTTCATTAATAATTGTTTTTCTATAGGACTATATGTAGATAACACTAGCGCACATTCTATATGCACATTTATTAATTACTGGCTGTGCTCCGCGATGTTACCCAAGGATATTTGCAACAGAGCCTATATAAATCCAG